>JAQIXX010000509.1:0-57044 GCA_034700605.1 Willowsia nigromaculata | reverse complement strand
CTGGAAGTACGAGGTGCTGGTATGGGAGGATTTACCCCGGAAGGGATTGATGTACCTTGCCCAGTACTTGAGGACTCTCCAGGAACTGGAGGATGATTGTTGTGAGCATTATGGTACCCTTCTTTACTGACAGTTGCTCCACCAGCAGCTTCCTCTCCAGTTACATGATTATCAACGTTGTTTTCATACGGCAAATCTTGTTGGTTGTCTAGCACGTTATCAAAACTCAAATTCGAGAGAGTATCCTGAAATTACAATAAAAACGAATTGTTAGAAAAGTTTCATTTGAAATAAAGTTTAATTATCAACCTTTTTGAGGTCAACTTTGCTTATTCTATGATGCGTCTGATTACTTGCTCCAAACCTTTGTTATGTTTACCCACACTCAATCAAAATGGCAAAAAATAAAAATAAAATAATACCCACGCATCAATAAGTGCACACATTTACACATTCTTTATAGCATTTTATGACTCATTGACTATGTAGCAAAACATCTATGTTAGTTTAAAGTGAATATAGTTTTTGTAAGCGAGCTTTCTAATCAAATCAAAGTCCTCCATTCTCCATTCAGTGACAGCGTCACAAAAACAGTACACCCACGACTCCACGACTGCCATTTTTTTTACATATTTGCAAATTCTTTGACCACAAATAGGATACGTTGCAATTACATCAGGTTAAATGTGACTAAATGTAGATCCTTGCGTGGTTCACAAAGACGAGGTCATCTTGAACAAGCATGTCAACAAAAAGCGAAACCAATGTGCAAGTACTCATCCTTTTATTAATGCGCGACCATACCATACTAAAATGCAATGTTGCACTTATTTTACACGCATAATATAACCTAAATAACCTATTATTATGATTTTTGTCATGTAATTGAAAATAATATGTGGCTGCTGCTGCAAGTACTTAACTTGCTATCACACTTTTTGCGTGTTTGGATAAGTTTTTGCGAAATGAGAATTTTGCACATACCTATAAATGCGTATTTTCATTCATTATTAGATTGCAGTCTTCATAATAATCAGCCAGCACATTGATTATTTCCAACCGCAGGGAATTTCATGCACACTTTTAATGTAAGCGAGCCAATAATTGGCAATGATATAATTGCACCCCATAGCTTCAAAAATTTACTTGGAATTCAAACATTTTCCCTTAACAAGTTGTTGAATTTAAGTCGCAGTCATATCGATATATTTTAGTCATGTTTGCCAAAAATTATGCCTGCAATAGCTCATATCAGCGTATCATATGAAGTTAGTTGTGTTGAGTTGAAGAATGCACTAATTTGTCAAATGAACTAATGAGCTAAAAGTTGAGGGTTACTTGCTTACTCCAAATTGGGTAAATTTATTCATACCTCTCAATTTACACTACATTTCGAATCGGTGTACTCAAAACAATGCAATAATGCCAATGTTTTAAAACATAATTACATGACAGTTTTGCACGTTTACAATGTTCATTTAGTTTTCTTTCTGTGAGGTAAAATATCAGATACTACACTCACACACGTAACTACAAAGTACAACATATTTTTGTTCAAAAAGTGTGGTAGAGAAGGATCCCACGCATGCACAAGGCAAGGAAAATGTTGAATTTTATTTTTCTCAAAACTTGTGTCTTAACCTTATTTCTGAGGACCCTGTAATTTTGGCCGTTCAGCATCATGACAAAGACATTATTCGCAGTCCAATCTCTTTTGCCATGTGTTTCGTGTTGGTGGCAGGTTTCTTTCTTGTCATTATGATGAAGATCACTTTAAGCTTAAGTATTTTAGTATTCATTATTATTATAAAGTAAAAGTGATCTCTTTCTTGTGGATCTCTAAACGAGTCTGCATAGACTATATATTATTCTGTCACAACCAACATCAACCTACTCGATTGCAGCTGTAGTCTCTTCGAATGAATGAATGACCTAGTAAATGGACTATAGTGCAAGCACGTGATAAAAAGTAGCTGACAACTGACCACGAAAGGAAACCTAAATGTAAAGTTGGAATTCATCGTCATTAAGTCAATGAATAGCAAAACAATGAAGGCAAGTGATGAACGCAAGGCTGCTTTGCAGATTTGATTGAAAAGTGATGGCGGAGATTCTTAGAGACTCACAAAAAGTTATGATGATATATTAACAAAGGTGGAATTCAAGGCGACATTTACAAAAGAGGAACATTGCCAATACCCAATACCCAACAAAGTTGTGATTGTCGTAAAGCAATATTGTGAGTTCTCTACGAATTCAGAACTAAACCATATTGCACACACAGCATATCAGTACATACTAGCTTCGACTTTTTCAACAGTAGTCCCTTAATCCCATACATCTAGGTAATCACAAAATGTTATTCGAATACTACAGAATAAAATGTCTTTCAAATTTGAAAATTCATTTTTCATTTATGAGCGCATGGGAATATTAAAAATACATATTAATTGAAATGGCAATATTGCACGTTTTCTTATCCTTACGCTTAGATTTATAACCAAATTTCCTGGTTAGAAATCGATTTCACTAAACTCATGCATAGTCTATTACTGCATTACTTACTACAGTTTCTTACCTTTCTTCATGGCTGACGGCATAATAGTATTCTTAAATAGATCGGGATGACGATATTTTGAATAAAATTTGTCTAGAGTCTAGATAATATTATGCCTTGTTGATAGGATGTAATAACATGCCAATATGTCATACTTATTATGTTTCAAAGGTGTTCATTTCAGTGTGTCAGGTATTGGGAGATTGCTTGCCACCTCAATTTAAACACAAAACCACAAATGATATAGCTTCTGGCAATTCGATATCATTACCATGTCTCTTCACACAGACAGAAATGACAATGATGATGATGCTGACTTTAAACATAAACTGACTAAATGACAGTGCTATTTTGGAATTTGTATTTAAAAAATCGAATGGTGTAATTAAACTTTCAACTTTATCGCTTTGCACCCACAACCAGCTAGCTGCTTTTGGCAACAACAGTGTATATTAATATTCTCAAGAAATTTTGTAAAATTGGATAAATAAAGGTTTTTAAATTTACCGTTCTGACGCTTAAAATTGTAAATCAATATAAATTCTAATTTCCTTTCTCTCCATTTTAGTTAGGAGAAGGTAGAATTAAAATAAGGTGCATGTTATGCTCTCATTTTACTTCCTTTCTTCCACAAAATTACTTGAAAATAACATTAAAATTTGAGAGTGAAGTTTGGGATGCGGCGGGCATGGATGCAACATAAAAATTTATGCTTGTTTGTGCTGAGCAAGAGGTTTCAAAAGTTATCAGGATATGTCATGAGAGCATTCTTGTTTACTGTCACTGTCTATAAAAAGCCTCCTAGCTCTACATATTTGTATAATGTTAATAATAACCATAATATCAAGCTTTAGATCCTAGCCTAGGCCAAGGGGTATTTGCATTTTAAAACACGAAAGCAAATTATACGTGATTTGACGTTTTACATTTTCTCCTATTTGAAAAAAGTTGAATGAACAACACCACACAAACAACTATTTATATCGTTATAAATATTTTACAAAAGAAAGACATGGACATGAGCTTAAAATATCTAAATAAAAATTACTCCTCGAAACATTCGTGAAATACATTTTTAGTTTAAGCACCCATCATCATAGGGTTATCAACAACAAAAATTAGTCAATTTGTTCTTGCTCAGTTTAGTACAGCACTACAGAGAAAACAAGATTTGCAATTTTTCGACATTTAAAAAGGTCCGATTAAACTATGTACTTGCTTTTACAAGTTCTCTATGAAAAGAGGCAATTTCAGGTATCACATCCTCAACGTATTCATAATGCATAGCATATAAAACATTTCTCTATTAAAATACACTACTACAATTTTATGGGGCTGCATTTACATAGAAATCTCATTCATATTCATCTTCAATTATGAATGGAGTTGTTGAATCAGAGTAAAGTGTGTCTAAAAATCAAGATATGTGTCAAAGATTCAAAAATCTTCAGAACAACAGAAAATCTCGTTGTGTGTACATTCACGCTTTTTACAATATCTCTGCAATCTGCATAATCTTACAAACCTGTCTACTTGAAATACACATATCTTCGACTACAATAAACTGTTAGCATTCACGTATATTTTCTAACACTTAAAATACGTGTATGCATAAACTTTATGCACACTTTTGATAGGAAATTTTGTCAAGTATGCATCATAGAAGCATCAGAAAACACAACCTGCTGATTTGTGGGTTTGCGGTTAAAATGATTATGATTATGCTCAGTAAATATCAAACTGTCTTGTAATAAAATCTATCATCAATCAAACCAATAATGAGCCATGATAGAAGAGTACAGTGTGCCTAAGCATAGGTTAAGTACATAACGATTCACAGCACTTACCCTATTACCTACAACACATTACAATGATTTGTAATTGGGGAAAAAAAATCATGATCGGATTGAAAGAGCACAATCTATACATACTAAAGACTCGGGATAAATGTCCCATCACTTGAATTTGATTCTTTGAATAAATACAAACTATATTAACTTAAAAAACAGAGAGGACAGGACATAACCACGTACAATTATTACTAGCATTGAATACTGGTTCATATACACATGATTTCCTTCTCATTTCTCAAAATAATTGTTCTTTAATCTCATATTTGCATAATTCACACTCATCCTCAAACTTAATGATGATTATGATTTATTAGCTTATAATTGATATTGCACCTAACGTATTCGTAACACTGTATGTATTTATAAGTGTCAAGTCGCTTTTTACATGTACATGCATAAATAATATGTAGTTAATTCTCGACTCGACTATAAAAACAGACATTCGTATAACATAATATGGTGCACTAACTATAGTAATTGAAAAACTTTCCTCCCAACTAGGTATGCAAAGTTTTTATTAATGAAACAATCAATACTGTCTTGGCATGTATTGCAAAGTTCATAATATTTCTTTAAAAAATCTGTTTATATAAGAAATTCTGAAAGAAAGATTTTTTTTTCTTAAAATAACAAGTAGTGAACAGCCGTTATTAAAACAACAACTTGTGAAAATATATTGAAAAAATATGTTTAATTAGAATATAAAATATTTTACTGCAGCCTAGCTGGTCGCTTAAAATGTCGCTTGAAGACCGTGTTCAAAACGTAATTAAAAATAAAATCATTGTCTTTCCATTCAAAATCAGAAGCATTCTATAAAACTTTAGGTTAAACTAATGGAAGAAGTGCTGGAGTATTTTCCTAAACTCTAATTGTCGACTCTACACTGCAAGCATAGATGCATAATTTTAATTGTGAAGATTTTCGTTTATGGGTATTTAGCTAAAATTCTCTCTGTGATTTACAAGTAGCGCTTTATGATTAACCGTGAGAATTTTAAGAAGGCATGCCCCAAAATCATGTGAACTTCAAGCTTAAATACCTATACTGCGCAATACATCTTGCAATACGAGCGTCTTCTTGTTCATTGTCAATGTTAGTTACTCAACTTTATCTGGGCACAGACTACAAGGGACATCGTTTTGTTTACATAATTCCTAAATAATAAGCACATACCAAACCGTTTAAGTGATATTGATGCATGCTATTTTTATTGCAATTTAATTATAATTATCTGTACTGTTTACTCAGATCAAGGTACGTTTGTAATACAAAAAATTCATATTTCGAAATTAAAAATTTACTGTCACTTTTGCTTTTAACAACAACTATAGTGTAAAGAACCGAAATTCACAACTATGCAAGCGGGTGCCAAACACTACGTGAATAAACAGTTATTCAAGCTAAATTTTAAATTTACCAATGAAGCTTTTCTTAAATTTTTCATTCCCCCGCATCAAAATCATAGGTTTTTGAAAATTGTTGTTTTTAGGATTGCTAAGCAGTTGATGATATTGGTGAGGAAAAATGAAACTGTGAGAATTCTCATATAACTAACATGCTTATGTGCGCAAATAGCAACCATTTAAAACGCACTATAAGATTATGAAGTGCAATAAAACGCCAATGGATAAAGATCTTACATGTAATCTTTATGACAGCTAATATAAAAACCGAGAATCGTAAATACAAACATGCATGATGGATTATTTTCATAGGGTGGAGTTAAGTACGTAAATGAATCACATGTCGCAGTTAATCGTTTATGTTCTCTAATCTCTGATAAAGCTAACACAGTGTATTTAACTACTTTATATAAAACCATTTCTGTTTTTCTGATCTGAAACAGTGCATAAAGCTAATATTATGTGAGTAGCGTAATGCATGGACTCAACAACATCGGTGTCGTCGACATCATCATTATTCTTAACTGCCAAAGAAATGAGTACACTCGTTCTGTTTAAAAGATAACACGCACAAACCAACAGTTAAGCATCACTACTGTAGTCGCTGTTTAGCTTAATCGAAAAGCTAGGCTCAAAGTAAAACCAAATGTTAGTTTTGCAAGATAAGTGGCAGCGTTGGTCACATCTGCGAAATGATGATGACTTCTACAGGACTTCCGATGATGATAGTTGGTCGTTGTTTGTGATCTTTGCAGTAATCATCTTCAAGTTAATGGGAAGGAAGGCGTTTAGTTCTAAGCGGCATTTACTTAAAAGGTGATCGATAATTTAGTATTTCGAAATGGACAGTTTCATGGTTCAGGCAACACGCATACACTACCTTAATGCTTTATGCTGTCGTCATTTCGTCGAGTGAGACGGTTCTAGTCCTTAAATCATTTTTAAACAAAACAGCACTCACTCATAGTTTAGTACAGAACAGAGACGATAAAGAAATATTAAACAATCGCTTTCCTAAAAAGGCAATCACAGTTTAAAACACTGGTACCATGATCTTTCGGCGACACGAGGTTATGCCATAAACATGAGTAGATTTTAAGACACTGGTATGGTACTACCTATGTGCAATGGCACTGGCGGACAGATTTAGAAAAATCATTTAACAATTGATCAGCATAATGTGGAAAATCTTACCAGTCAATTGCTTTGGTCTGTATGCCGCCTCATAATGGTGTAACCCTTTAACAGGCTAGCAACTTTGAAAACTAGATGAGGCACAACTTATGAAGAAAACAATTTGACCAACAGGGTGGGAGTAAGTATAATGAATAATTTTGAAAATTCTTTGATAGAGGAAAGTAGTGTATACTGTACACTACACGTTTGATGTTAAGTTTCAGTTTCTTGAAGTTTTAGACTACCGTTGTGCTGTAGTAGAAATTTTATAGAAATCATATGAGCTCCATGAATTTTCATACGAAAATGCAACTAAAGATGGTTTTTGGAATAAGGAAAATGTTTTGCGAATACGTGTTTTGATCTTCTTCTTCCTGTTTAGAAGTTCTCCCACACTCACTTCTGTCGTACAACATTAGAAGATTAGAGAATTCACAAACTTTTCACATCATTGAATTTTCTAGCAAACAAAACCATTTCATTATTATTACTGATGCTTTTCTTAATATTATTCTTGACTGCTGACCAATTATGAGGATGGTACATTAGAGAATCATGCACATATTGGAACACAATAGTAAATGCACCACACATTACGTGCACATTAGTAATATAATATTTACCATACATGATTGTCTTGAATGACCTTTAGCTTAACAAGCGCAATAACCTACATTGTAACTGACCTTGAATACTCCTAATAAATATTTTTTATTCATTACTAACTGTCCGTATGACAAGGTAAGTAATTTCTTAACTCTCCAACTATTTCTAATCTTCTACAAATGACTAAACACAATTGAATGGTTAATGGCTTTTACTGAGCATTGGTTGGACCTAATTGTAAACTCATTTTTCCTCCAAAAACTGGTGCAAGAAGCATTAAATATGGTAAAAACCCCGGTTTTACGGTCTTCGTGTCTTTTCGATCCGTATATAGTTGTTCTCGATTCAAAAATTTTGCATCCTGTAAATACGTGTTACCCTTTTTTATATAGATTTTATAAACTCTTTCGTCATGTCCTAAATTTGACGGAGCAAATTCAGTTATTCAATTTTGTTACGCCAATTTTATGCAATTCCAAAATTCGACAGCATCATTTACTTAGTCCATATGCATTTTTACACAGTCTGAGCAAATACTTTGGTTCAAAATGCTTTTTATTTTCTTAAAACCAGTGAAATGACAAAAATTCTATTTAGGGTACAAGGCAGCACCAGCAACAACTGATGCAAAAAAGATTATGTAGTTTACAAAACGATTGGGGTAAATTTTGAAGATACAATGTAAGATGATGAATTCTATAAAGTGAGAAAAGTGCGTCAAATTTCGTGATCTTGTTGCCTGATATGGCACTGAACCATGTCTATCGCTAAATTGACTGTAGAGAGAAGGTAAATGTAGTCCCATTCTCATCGCATCTTTTTCATCCGCATCGACCAGCAAAATAGTTTTGTTACGCTTGTTGTTACGCATGAAACAGGCTTCGCATTAGTTTTTTTTTCTCTTTTTCTAACAAAAAATGTAAAAGGAAGTTCACGTTTTCGTTGCAATAAATAATAGTTTACATTGTTATTATGCAGTCATTCATTTCTTCTTCATCAAGTTCATGACCATAAAAATATCAACACGGGGATTTACGGTAGCCTCATTCGCAAATAAATTAGAATTTGAAAATGTGGTTCCATCACACATAGGCAATAGGTAAGTTAAATTAAATGTCACGATTTGGTTTTGAAAAAAGTACATTCAGTGCATACCAAATGAACCTCTTTATTTTCACCGAGTTCGCCTAATTTTTGAAGAAAATAACTTATTTATAAGGAAAAAAATATCTACTGACGGTCCTATGAAATTTTCTCTCTTTTCCTTAAACACGACATATTATCTTGACAATTTATCATTCATGGAGCACAAAACCAACTGATTGGATTTAATCAATCATTCGTTTTAAGACAGAAGAAAGTTTAAGCATGTTGCATTGCATACTGTAAAAAATTGTTTTGTTTATTCACAATGTCACGATGATGTCATTTATGAAATCTAATAAACCTATACTTTTGGGCTGAACCAAAAATCCTACTGTAGATTTAGAATTTCTCACTGCACCACATGATGGCATTATATCACCACATACATTTGCAAATGACAACATTTGTAACTAGATATAAAACTATAAATAAAGTTGCGTAAAGAAGAAAATAATGTAATTTTGCAGCTGTCGCTGTTATGCCCGATGTTGTTAATGTAAGTGTTGATATGCCAGTTAGAAAGTCATAGGTATTTTACCTGTCACCTCCAGAAATCCTTGATACTTTTCCAATGTCTACAGAGAAAGCATAAAATCTGGGGAAAAGGATGAACTTTTGCAGCAGCCTGAGAGCGTAATTAGATTAAGCTAATTAAATTTGTGCAAAGTAAAACACGTCTTGTGTCGTCGTTGTTCTAGAAGGATAAATGAAGAGATTCCATGAACATACTTATTATGAATGTTCAGTACACAAATAGAAAGTTACACCACACTAAACCATTATAGACCTCCTTTCATTTATAATTCTATATTGTAAAACGAGCCAAGACACGCTCTTTCTTCCTTTGACCCTACTCCAACAAACTTTCTCGGGGAAAAAGTAACTATATAAGTTAAAAAATAAACAGCAGCAGATCCTGCTTTTAATTTAAAATGTGGAAAGGAAACAGCAATTGTCTTTTAACCTGACACTTATCTGCTACAAATATTTAGATGGTATAAGGATTAAAAGGATTTTCAAAAGGGTTTTGTCTCAAACGACTTTCGAGAACGTATTTTCAGCTTGCTTTTTGCATTTTCATACTGGAAACAGACGAATATATTCACGGTACATTAGGCAAGTTAGGTACGGTACGACCTTCATCATTTCTAGTTCAAGAATTATGTTAGTTTCATTATCACGGCAAAAACAAATACGCATTACCAGATTTATTAATTATTAATAAATATGTCAAAGACAAACTACATAATCCGAACGCGTTGTATATTGTATACTTCTATTAGCCATAACTTAAACAAAACAAACAATATGTTCCTATGCAAGGTATGAAATTATCTGTACATAAATACACTTCTTGTATGGCGATTACATAGCTGCTCAAATAAATTTATTGGCAGAGATTTTATTTTTCATGACATTAGAGTGCAAATTTCACGTGCACCGATAAGCGTGAAAATGCGCCCTCAGAATTACAGGAGTGTAATAAAACGCAAATCCATTCTGTCCGATTGAGA
The DNA here is from genome assembly GCA_034700605.1 of Willowsia nigromaculata. NCBI lineage: Eukaryota > Metazoa > Arthropoda > Collembola > Entomobryomorpha > Entomobryidae > Willowsia > Willowsia nigromaculata. The sequence continues at coordinate 46,786 of JAQIXX010000509.1, read as the reverse complement.
TATGAGATTAATATAGAATGTACTAAGGTGGGGAAAACAAATATATAACAGACAGGTAGTTTACCTTGTTATCCTCAGCGATACATACAATTTCCCGGCTTTACACTCAGATTAAATTGTTCAGAAAAAAGATTAAGCAATCCTATTGGAAAACAACACGGATTTATTAGTATCTCTTTGAACTTTTTGTTACACTACACACTGGTGAAAATCATATAAACAAAGTCAACTTTACTCCCGACGGCACTATAAAGTTCCTTTTTATCTGATAAACTCTTATCCAATTTTACAAAGTTTTATTGCAGCAATAAACATTTAAAGGAATCTTCACAATATGACACACATATAGATGCATAAAATAACATATCCAATAGACATATAGTTATATATTATATACGTAATTGCTTAAATCACAACATAAACCATGTTTGATGAATTTTCCTGGATTGAATTAAAGGCAAGTAATGTGTTTTGTTGTCTATAGTCTAGTGCAATTAATATTTTCTCATTTGTCCAAGTCAGTTGGCTGATATACTACTCATCCGATTTTGCTTCAGCTACATTGATTGTCAGCTCTTTTTAATAAATAACTCACCAATTCATCTTTGTATTATAATTAACACGCATAAAACATACATAAATACATCAACGGAGCTTTCAGAAAACCGCCTCATTCGGGTTAAATTTTAGAAAAATATATTTCCTTGCATTGTGATTTTAATTGAAGCTTAAATAGATTTAGGATTGCACTTATGCACTTTATAACAAAAAATGAGTCAATGATATTCAAAATTATTTACCGGCTTTCACTTCATTTCCAATTTTGGAATAAAAACTGTTGTATAACATGAACTACACCTGGTTATAAAGCCGTTTCGTGATGCTCTCTGTTTCCCATTTCTCGGTAACAATAATTAGTCTTACATTGTTGCACGCCACGCCAACGTGCAGCTAATTAGAGCTGCCATAAAAATCGCACATTTATCAGCAAAAATTTACGGTTTCGGTCTGCAAAACTTGATTCTCCGGAAATGCACAGGGGGACACAACACGTAAAACCTTTGTTAAGCGTGAGGATGAAACTTCACCTCAATCCTTTTTCAAAATATCAGCAGTCAGCAACAGTAAATTACCGTCATTAGCAGTTTCTTTGAGTATATTATGCACATCATTTACATGCTAATAGAATTGCTGTTGCTGATTGAACAGACCAGAATATTGTCCGTAGTCAACAGCCCCTGTCTCCAAACTAAACCACATGCAAATATCCGCAGTCTTCAACACTAAACGAAGTGGAAGAAGATATTTTCGTAATATGTAATATTATTATTGTTATTAGAATGTCTGTGATATGAGCAAATTTTATAGCTCTTTTTCATATTATGTTCTCACTGTGTGCAAACAGAAAAATACTTTCTTGTGTACTGAAGAAGAACTGGTGACTGGTGATGTGCATGCAAAAATTTCAGCAAACATTGTGCCGATACCAACAAAACCACTACAGTTTCATCTACGAGTACGAAACTTCATACATCAACAATAGCAAACAACGCATAGGTACACGGTATTGTTGCAACTAGAAAACCTCATTCAAAACCTGCAAATATGTACACGCTGTATGAACTATGAACATCTTATTTACATTGCTGCGAATCGCAAGAATGGCATAAACGTACCTATTGGATATGTACGTACTTAAATGTTTGTCTTTGCTATATAACATGGTAGGTAGAAATATTTACTTAACATCTTTAGAGAACGAGCCTTTTTTGCCTTTAGCAAAGCCACAAACCAAAACCCATCTTTTCATGTTTCTATATCACATCAGTATTCATTTTGAACTTTATCACTATTGCAGTCGTCATCATCGTCACAGCTGCATAGGTAAATTCGATGGGTCGTCTTTCCTTTTTAATAAAAGGGAACATCAAAAAGCATCAACCACATAATGATCATCACCAAGAGATTTCTTTACCTACGCGTACAGAGTATAATCATCAGCTAAAGCAAGGTCTTCATCTATTCATTTTCCCTATGCAAACGACAAATAATCCTTCTAGTCATATTCATAATTTGCATATTAGTGCTTACAAGTTACAAGAAGACATTTTTACAATTTAAAACCAAAAGGATATTATAGCATCTCCAAAAATGCATACACACCTATTATTATTCTTTCGCAAACATCACTACCTGCTGCTAATGTAAATTTTGTTTGCACATTCAAGGTTTGCCTGATCATTCTTGGTTCTTTGTATGACCATTAATTTACAAAACTCTAAAAGTGTCACCAGTTGCAACCCCGATCAGACCAAAATTTGAAGTGAACCTTACTTCATTCTTACATTACTATGCACTATGTTAGGTCATTTGGTATTACTCATACAGATGTGTTTGTACAGCAAAAGCAATGCAGAAAAATATTGTCGAAATATAGCCAGAGTAACGACTTGCATCTACTCTGTTGTTCCAAAAAATAGCAATGAATTCATATTTCACAGTAAAGTGCACAAAGAGACTAAAAAGCTCTTTGTGAAAGGTTTAAATATTTAAATTGTCTTATTTCAGTCCATAAAAGTTGTCCGTAAATGTTGAACAATTTGCACTGCCCAAAGTTTCCAATCAAGCAACACAAAACAAACTCCTAACCACTCTCAAGAGATCGTCATTCGTAATTAAACAAAGAGCACGAATATTTTTAACGCAGAATATTTCGTGCTTTAAACTCCAAATAAGTGATACATGCATGCTATGTAATGCATGGCACAGTTTACGTTATGCAAATACAAAAATATGTAATTGTGAATGGTAGTTTGCCGGTAATTGAGTTGAAGGTAATAATGGAGTTACTCATAAATTAAATGTATCTTCCTACTTGCCTTTTGTTCTATGTACATTTGCCACCATTACAATCTAAGCCCAATGTATAATTACCACATATTATCTAGTTTCATATATTCAGTAATGAAAATATCATTGGGGAGTGTGTCTGTATTAATGAACCACATTATTTGCAAAAGGTAAGCTAGATAATATGCGACAACCATTAAGCATGCCATGTTATCAATGTACTACAGTACACCTGAATAAACATGAAACCCAAAGTTAAAGACGCTTAAAGTAATTTAGCTAGCTTGTGTTATGACGGAGCAGTGCAGCAAATGTTGGTGAAGAGTCACCTTTGTTGATAAAGGGAGATATTTTGGAATGGGCGTAAGCGACGCTGTATTTCAAATCACTACATGTACATTGTTTTTAATTCATTTATTTATTACTAGGCGAGGCATGTTAGCTGTCAATGATTTTCGATGGGCAATATTATATATTCTTCTAAACTTAATTGAGTGTGCAATTGCGATACGAAGCAAACATTAATAAAAGTGCCCCATTAAAGCAATCATTTCGACTTTTTAAATCATTATGCTCTCTGAGGTTCAGTTTATGTTTTATGCATGCATTAGTCTAAATTTTTAACAAAGTTACGTATACCTGCTAATAAACAAAAAGACTTTTAGGTAGTTGCATATACTTTTAATTATGTCGCAATGCTGTTTACTTTAATTTTTACGGAGGGTGAAAATGTAATTTGCACTAATTATCGTCCTTTACATCTTCGCATGCATCTGTGAATCGGGAAAGTAAACGTGGAGTAACCTTAAAGGTACTTGAACCCAATGTTGCTGCTGATAGAGTGGTTGCACTGCCAAAAAATCTCTGAAACTCTGTCAACAGTTTTTTATGCTACAGTTACCGAGCAAGCATTCGGCCTTCTTCAAATATGAAAATTCCGAATATCCTCTGCGTATGAAAAGCCGCTTTTCTAAAATTACCATAATAATAAGTCATAATAATAATAGCAGAAAAACGAAGTCATCAACCTTTCTTAGACGCTCGTCTTCATTATGTCTTTCATAAAATCATCCAGATTAGCGTGGCATCTTTTCCCTATCCTCTTTAATGCATCCCTCCCAAAAGTCTTCGTATCTGATCGTTACTTAAATGCACCGACAAATTGACGAGTGTGATTAGTGTGAGCTTCCAGAGGTATGTAAAATATTTAAGCTACATACTGTAATCGTTATTCGCATTTCAATAGTGTTCAGTCTGGTGGATTGGATGCGTTGTTTCTTGCATAATTTACTTGTGTTGCATGCTACACAAATAAACAAAGTAAATATCCACTCACTCAACACTCAACTGTCTCAACTTTTCAATCTTATTCACATGATATTAACAATGACACAAATTACACTTCAAGAAGATCAATTTTATGAGACAAGTGGTTCACGAGTTATTGCATAGACCATGTGGACACAATCCACTTTCATTACACAAAAACGCCTTTTCAAGGCATGCAGAATGGAGGCGTTTTCTTTCTTGAGTTCAATGAAGTGTTATAAATTCACATTTAATAAAATATATCATAAAGTTTAGTTCATGTCTAACTTTGAAAACTGTACCTTGATCTTTATTTTTTCTGTGCAAAGGACCTTATAAACAATTCACAATCACTTTTCTCCACGACAAATCAAATGACATGGACTTGATTTATTTCGGCCAGAATAATGATGCCATTCTTTAAACTAAAAAAATGAAAGAGTTCACTCAAAACTTTTTGATAGAAACAAAGTCATTGCTTTCAGAGAGCGAACATACATCCCTCTGGTTTTTAGACACATTTCTTAATCTAAAATGTATTTTGCATTTCATCTGATGAAAAGTTATTCTCATTTTTAACCCTCTATAGGTCAAATAAATAAAGAAAATTCCTCCTTCCTGTCAATACAATTTAGAGCAAAACAATTTTAATCAGTAAGATTCTCGTTCATATTTTTATTGGACCTCTACAAAGGAAAGCTACTAGCTGCTTATTTTGGTAAGCTGCTGCTGCTATGAACTTCAAAATAGGTTCTTGGGAGGATGTATTATGATAGCTCTCAACTCAAATTATGACATGCACGACTGTATATTATGCACGATGCTGATATTTGGTTCCCTTTTTTTACAAAGAACACCGTTTGTTCTAAAAAACCAATCAGTTTTAAGGTTAATATTTTTCCTGTTGACAACTCCTCGTCGTCATTTCACTGTATGTATAACATTGTATATGCCTAATTCACTCGTTCATTTTGATGAGCCCAAAATATCACTACAAATCCGATCTCGGCACTCGCTATAGACTTGAGTATTTGTGATGGTATATCCGGCAAACAGTTCAAATTATAAATCCAACTTCAACAAATACGCCTAATGAGATGACACTTACGTTAATACAGTAATTCATCATGTAACTTGCCATGAAACAGAAACCTTTGTTAAACTTCAGTCAATTTGCCAAACACTTGCTACAAAAGAGCATTAACACAGGTAACTACCAAAACGCCAGCTATTTCCTGACTGACATTGACTCTGCAAGTTACCTCCTTCTTCCACTTTTTCCTTTATCATCATCATAATACCATCATATAATGCAAGCACAGGCATATAAAAAGGGTTAGAGTAAAACGATTGGCTTTTATAGTACCAAAAAAAATGTTGATGATGAAATGCATATCATGGGAGCGATGCATGCACGCATTACACACGTTCACGTTATACAAATGTATTGTTACATCTTCATCTAAAACTCAGTACCCGGCTAGATATATATTGCTTCATCATCATCATCATTCATTACCATCGTCGAAGCAAAAAAAAATAAATTATATAAATTAGTATATAATCTCACATGTTCATAAAAATACACTTGCTTGAAGCAAAAGCTAAAACCAGCATTTTTTACTTACTGCAACTTATTTCGAAAAGATGATAGGAAGAAAAATGATAGTGGGTGATCAGTTTTGAGATTTTGGAATGAAATGTTGGTAAATATCTTACAGCCTCTCTATTTTTTAGACTTCTCTTCATTGCCTTACATGTGCATGTTTTTAAAGTTTTCTATGATATGAATGTGTGAAAGACAAGAAAGAAGACATGAAGAATGAAGTGTAGAAAAATTCATTGAGACTCTTTGCTGTGTTGCTGCATGTGCGTGGGTCTCGTAAATTGACGTGAATGCAATTTACCTTCCACATTCCCCACACAACAACTACATACATATTATAACCTCAGTGCAAATGCATTACAATTGGTTAATGGTACTACGAAATGATGGGAAATGGTAAAGAAACAGTGGGAGAACAGGTGAGCTCTGAGATTCGACTGTGGCTGTTGTGGTATTATGTGATTGTTGTTATTTAGCGTTTTTATGTTGCTAGTGGTGTTTTCATACACCCTGAAGCAAATAATGAGATGAAGAACGGCATCGTAATATTTTTGTACGATAAACGCCACATGAAGAAGCTATGTAACTGTTTATGCACGTAAGCTTTTATCGTACTCTCCGTGTTCTGGTGAGGTTACAGGGTTATTTAGTTTTTTCGCATTCAAAAATACTTGCAGTTAGTAGAGTTAAAAGTATCCCTCTACATTTGTGTAAAAGGAAAATGTTGTGTTGTAGCTAAAAAATGCAGGCATGTATACAATATCAAAATCACATAACCTGCATATAGGGCTTATGAAAAAGTCAAGTTGTCTTCCATAGCGTCTCAAAACTGAAATCCCAGAATATTATACTGTAGTTCTGCATATGAGAATTAGCCGTTCTCGATTTTCTGCTTATTCACCTGCCGTATGCAAACTCTTAGAAATATATTGAAGACGATTGGTAGACGCAGAATGAATACAAAGGAAAGGAAGTGTTAGGGTAATTTCATGATAAAAAGGAGCCGACTGAAAATCATTTGGGCGAAAGGCAGCTCAGCTCTGAAGCTTAAATTGTGGTGCATAGGTACATGAAGTATTCTGAGTAATCGGGAAATGCTGTGAGTATGTTTATTGAGCGTTTTGTTTGGCTGATGGGAAAGATGTCGTGATTGTATTTTTTTAGGTGTCATTTGGCCATAAATAGGCTCAATATTTTGCTCGTAAATAGATATGTGTTTCTATTGTAAACCCTCGCATGAATTTATGTAAAAAAAAACAGCAAATCATTGCAAAAAACTAACCTAAGATAACGACGGTGGAAATGGTGGAATTATATTTTAGTATCTGACATCAGACTACTATCGAGACATGCAAAAACCCCACCACATATATGACTTGATGTAGATGCAGCATTGGTCAAACTGTGGAACAGTAAACTAAATCACAGCAACATTACTAGATATTATTTACGATGAAATTCACATGTGTATTGATTATACAAACCGTTCAGCGCATCTCCCATGGCAGACTCAGTTAATAACTGTCTAACCTACCTACAAGCGGTTGAATTGAATCGTGGATACATGTATAATAGACTTGATGACCTTTTGCACTATGATATTTTACGACAATAAAAGGATAAAGCACGCACGATATTCATCACTCAATAAAAAAACTAGGCAGAAGGTACGGTAGTAAAAAAAATCTTTCACAAACGTAATTACATAACTCAGCAATCATGTATAATAAAAATCCCGCAATGAAAGCGTGTTATGTTGGATGGACAGTAGCTCATCGAGTCATCAAGGCGATTCGATAACATACGTAAGATTAGGATCCTGAAGTTAGAGTTATATAATATTATGTATGTTCCTTATGTATGTGATTTTATTAGCGGCAATTTTATCAAAAATCGTAAGAGAAACATCCTCTTCCTATTTTTACACAATATAACAAAATTCTTGATTTTCATGAAGATGAAGACTGACCGACTGGCCTGTTGCTGCTGAGTACAAATAAAGTTGCATTTCCAACTTGTCGGCTTACCAAATAAGTCACTAATACTTACAAAAGTTCTCAAGTTGATATATTTATAGGGGGTCGAAATCAAAGATTGTAATTTATTAATAAAGGTTAGGTAACGCTGCTCGCTTACAGGTAGTCGAAAGAGGAAACTGAATTTACCAAATTTTATGGAAGCTCAGCATGTAAATACTAATGCATAGACCGTTTTCTTGAAGTATGTTCTTAACGAAATGAACCAAGTTGCCTTAATGTTAATTCTCATCAAAATCTTAATTGCAAATTGCAAAGTATGGTCACAGCTAGTAAACACGATATCTAAAAGAAAGGACAAAGCTGTCACTGACAAAATATCATGAATAAAGTATAAAAAGGTTCACGTATACATCATTTTGTGCAAGGACATAGAAAGACATTGTAAATACACAAAGATTGAAGTTTAGTCAGGCATCAAATTAATGATGTGCACAGAACATCATATCAATTATTATTACTGGCATAAAATAAACTGTAACCTTTTAAAAATCCCGTGCCACCTTCAAATTAATTATTATTACCAATATACATTGCATGACCAAACCCAAATAAGGTAATTGTGATTGATTGTAGAAGATAAACATAAAAAGACATGCCTTTAAGACTCCTAGCATAAGCATTAATAAAAATTCTAATTCTACGTACAATCCTGGAGATAATTTTTAAAACCCTCAAAGCTGACCTGGCAAGAGGAATCTTTAAAGCTTATGGTAACTTATGTATCTGGCAAATGTGGTTATATCTGACTTTCTATTAACTACTCGCACACTTTTAAGCTATTTTGATGGTATTATAAAGACTTGTGTCTTTAGTGAGAGTGTGATTAAGTAGTACATTACTCATTAGCATGAAGTAAACCTTTTGCAGTAAAAGTAATCTAAACACTCTCTAACAACCGCATGAGATGTTTATATTTTCTGAACAATCCACCGGCTTCTCCCAAAAGTTATGAAAAGGAAATCAACTTATTTACAAGTGTACAATTTTAATTCATTTGTTAAGCTGACATTCAAAATCGTAATAAGATACACCTATGGTTCATGGCATGAGTGTTACAAGTGCATATAACAATATATTTGATATTATTAAGTTGTCAAATCAATCTGCATCGTCGTGTGTGAAATAATAATGATTTCATGATCTAATGTAAAATGCAAGTAGATTTTAGGATCCGCCTGCCTGTTTTTAAAATGACATGGTGCCAAAGCCTAAATGTGCTCTCCCTTTTTTATCCCTTCATCATTCTTCGCTCATATGAATTTTGAATCATTAAAAAGTACATTTCATACAGGGTAGTGTAATCGTGATTACTCATGCAGAATTCTTTGTAATTACAATAATAAAAAATAATGGTGTGAGAATGACTGTTTTGTTGAAGTTTTAATGAAAACGAAAATATTGCTGCATCATTAGTTGCTTTATTATTATTGCCATTATTATGCTTGTTTATTTTATATAATGAGCATTATGTTACGATAGCGGAAACACAGTGACCAATTTCAATACACATATACAATACTAAATCGAACAGGATGCCAAAGGTTGAATCTGGTAAATTTAGACTCAGGAAGAGAGAAATCTTTTAAAGTGGATGGGCTTGGGAACTTTTGCTGTGCATCAGGAACCAATCTTTAAAATCTTTAAAGTGCCACCATTAAAGGTGGGTTTGAGTATTTGAGTACCTATATTCATTTTAAGCATGAGATTCTGAAATAATTCACAGTGTTTTTTGGTTTTCTAATACTTCTGTACATCCCCGAGAAAACTCAATTACTTTTAGCAAACCTTTTTTTCTTCAATTTATGTTTTATTATTTGTTTGATTGTTTTATCAACGCATAACAAATCAATATTGGCAGTATGTGCGCATTACTTATTTACTCCGCGACTACGTGTGTATACTCTGGCAATTGGTGCATTAAATAGGCAACAAGAAGGAAGTGAATTCATCACAAGTCTTCTGCGTCTGACTTTTCATTGAAGTCTCTGCTAACAATTCGTGGGCATATCATAAAATAACACAACAGCAATATTAAATTATTTGTTTCCAATAATGAGGAAAGGCCCAAAATGAAATGAAAGTACAATAAGAAATAGAAATGCATCAAATTTTATGAAAGTAAAAGTCATCAACATCAATTCAAATCAACAAGTCAACGCCAACAAATCGTACACAAAAGAACACACAAATGGTGTTTGTACATTGTAAAAAATATAATGTACACATGTGACCAGAAATAAATTTGGCAAAAAATGGGTTTGACATTCATACTAGATACCATATATTTAATGATTTTCAAAAGAAAAGAAATGATAGTTCAGGTCTCGGCACTTATCAACAGTATCGATTCATCTAATGTATGCTTACTTCACATTGAGAAATTTGAGGAATTTCTACAAATAGGTACTGCATAGCAGTCCACTCCCCAATAGATATTGATGATACTTCTTCAGAATTTCAATTAGTCATTACTGGTCAGTTTTGCACTCATCCAACTCCTCCTCATGTACTCAGGAGTGAGTGGCCCATCTGCAGTATTCCGCCATAAGTGCAATGATGCAATCAAATCATGTAAAGATACAGTTAAAATAAGCTACCTCACAAATACACCAACTTAAAGTACTTATCCACATTTAAGGCCTGAGTTAAAGTTGCCGATCACTAGCAGCGATCTTTTGGTTTCATTTACTTGCAATAAGGTCATGTAGTCATACCAAACATGGGCAGTGGAATGCTTATGATAACCACTAACGCTCGCTCTCTATGCATTTAGCGAAATCTTCATTCATTCTTTTCTTAAATCGCAGTTTGCCATTTTCTGCCTTAAGGCAACACATTATGTATGTGTTTAGGAGGATGATGATGGTTCAACGTGTGGGATTGACTTTTGGTCTGCTGGTTCGTAGGACACTTGCATACTTGAAAATGGAGTAAAGAAAGGGTCATCAGCAATGTTAAAATGGCATTATGACAACATCATCGTTCTTTTAATAGCTAACCTTACACCTTGGATGTACAGAATGCTAAACTAGCGGTAAAGAACATGTGGAAATATGGATTTGCATAAATCTTGAATTTTTCAAAACATTCATAGTTTTCCTTAAGGCTGATTGTGCATCAAAAAAGGCGGACAAGAAGAGAAAATTTGCGTGGTTTAAAAAATTAGTAAAATTTAAAGTATGTTGGTTCTTGAATGTTGAATCAACAGTTGTTGCACGTGATGAGTTTATCCGGTCTGTGATACACCGACCCATCTTATCAATTATCCCTATCATTTAGGCATATAATGGTATCGTTACATGTGATGCGAATATGACTTTTGTGATCGAGTAAATAAGTTAAAATGATGTTGTGATAAAACGATCCATCAACAATAATTTTTCACTTTGTCTTGAGGATATCTGATCAAAGATCATAACTTGAAACAAATCTTTCAATATTTTCTCGTGTTTTTCACATGCCTTAACAAAGTGAACTTCTTTCATTCACAGTCCAAAAAAGGATACTTACAATAATTACTCATGAATAAATGACATTGACCTCCTCTTGTATTATCATTGAACATGATGAAACACAATTGTTAACTGCTGCAATACTGTTGAAGTTGACATACGAACAATAGGAACAAAGCAGAATAATAAGTGAAATATCTTAATAAACATATTGCATTTTTTAATTTTAACGAAGACTTGGGTAGTTTTGAAATTTTGATTTTTGGCATATTATGTGCTTTGTGACTACTATGTCTTCAAGACTGCAAGGTTGGACATTTCCTGAAAGCTTTATCATTGCTTGCATGAACTTTAGTAAATGAACCACGAAGTCATATGTATGTATGTAGGTAAGTTCATACGAATTATTGAATTGAGCTAAAATCGTGAAAAAAGCAAGCATCTTTTGCTATTTTAGGCTTATAAACCGAAAACAACTGGTGGATATTATCAAATGACCCATGAAAATTTGCTCTTCACAGATAATAATCAATGCTCTGGATGCAATTCGTACACATGTTGTTACGCATTTTTAGTAATAGAACAAACAAATGAATATCATACATTTAATAATGAAGAGTGTGATCTGATATGTTGTCTTTAAAAGGATGTATGTGATTTTCCACTGAGAGAAACTATTATTATAATAGCACATGTAAAGGTTTGTATGTGCTTTAACTCTTGAGTTTTGTCCTTACTGCAACAATTACAAATCATACCCTGGTACTAAATCCTCTTATCATATTATAATGCAATTAATAATCATGTGGTGGGTACGAGTGTTGTACTTTTTATTCGCTGATTCTTTTCATTGCTTCCACCAAAAATCCTTTCCCTACATTTTTTGAAATAAGACTGTAGGGGTACGTCTTAATGTCGGTATAACTGACGATTCGTGACAGCTTCTTCCACTTTAGGCGTACTCGTTTCATATTTTTTTTACGAAAATGGTAGTGTCACTTAAAAGGCTTCTGCGTCATATTCGCCATTTACTTATCATTAATTGTGATAACCAAAACCAACCCACTTGAAGAGGTCTGTAACACTCGGCTGTAGCATGTGACACAAAATGGGCTATCGAAAAAATTAAGCCCCACTCCAGAATTCAATGTTTTGCAAATTAGTAATTACGTACCTTTCTTGGAATTTTGAAAAGGCTGAGTTGGCATAAAGATTTTATTAATGCATCATAAAAATATGTAAAAAAGGCTATGACTTTTCTCATAATATTCTTTCACATTCCTCCGTCGAGATTTTATATTATCTTCACGGAGAAGGGTTTGGGAAAGTAAAATAGGAGGCTTTGAGTACTTCGAGAGGCTTGATGTCAGTCAACTGCATTACTACTTCTGCTGACCAGAAATTTGGCTTCCCAAATTAAATGCTATCAAATTTTGTTACAAAGTTACAAAGCAATTCTTTTACACGACAAATTGAAGCAGTACATGTAGATGACGTTTATATATTGACAAATAAATGTTATATCAACTATTCATTGAATATTATGTATACTTCTGGTATACAACAGCAAAGCATTCTTCTACACGATGTGCTTAAATATAATAAATTATAATGTTGTCAACTTTATTGACTCAAGACCGAGTGAGTATGAAACGCAATGGCTTCTTAATTACAACTTGCAATTCGCAATGGACAAATACAAAAGAAGTGCTTACAATCAACCATTAGAAGAAATTAGTGTCATATCATCATCATGAATTGATGAAGGATGAATTCAAAAACATGTGTGCAAAGTTATTATCTATTAAAAAATCACTTCATGAATGCATCATACATGAATGTATCTTAATTTAATATGCTAGCGCAAAGGCTTTCTCTTGCTAGTTTGTGGACAATTAGGAAATACAAAATGAATCGTGCATTTCTCTCTAAAAATGAATGTATTCAAAGAGGAATCATTATTATTTTTAGTCATCCATTTTACGTAACGCACCCACACAAATAATATGCATGTCTGATTCCTTTCATGAGCCCAATAAGACGTCTTCATTTTATTCATGTTATCCTGTCTCACTCAGCATGATTAACCAAGATTTTACGAACATAAAGAAAAGAATCAATAGCACTACTAAAGTGGGCAACTTTCTAAAACTTGCTTTGTAATACCGGCTTATCGATTCAAGCAAAGGCTTTTATATTTTCAAATCCACGAAAAAACGAAACGCTTGCGCAGAAACAAATTTCAGTTGATGCAAATTTTATTTGAAAACTGACCACTCGTGAAATAGCATAATATGTACATTGTTGCTTCACCCTTTTAGCTAATCGACCAATGCACATTAAGCAACTAGTTAGATTTCTATGAAAAGTATCTGTCTAAATGAAAATCAGATCTTATGCAGATTACTTGTATGAAAATACACAAGTGGAAGGGTGGACATGCATTTTGGCTATCACGTAACAAGACTTCAAAAATGGACATTTTAACGATAAAGTCTGTCTGCGGAGGATTTCGTTACGACTGAGAGATAATCTTCATAGTATACAACCTATTCATGTATGATATTTTTGCATTTTTTAAGTACAAACGTATTTTACTCTTTTCCTTAATCAACCAAACTATCCGTTATGAATTACGTGACGGATTTTCTTAGGTATAATGAGCGTACACCAAGCAGCAGTTTAGATTACCTTGTCTGCTTTCATTATATTATTCTTTCAGAACATGATAATAATATTGTCTCTTGAATTCCCTCTTTTCACTTTTCTTAAATAGAATCCCTCAAGTCACGAAAAAATATGAGCTAAGCACGCGAATCAATTCATGTAGTCATGATCTCGATCATGAGATTTAAAATAAAGTATAGCAAACACTGCATTGAATCCAATCGATGTCTAATATAATGTATAACTAAGGAAATCTTGACGATGAATGCTGATTCTGCATCATTCATCGTCAAGATTTCCTTATGTATAACTAACAATGAAATGTGATAGTGATGATGGACTTGTTAAGACTTTTACAGCATAGAATCTTTTAAAAGTACTTTCGTATTTCCATAAATCTGGCAAACTTCTTACCTCCGATCCAGAGTTGCCTTCTCCCATTGTTGGAGTGTCTGCTTGAGCGTCTGCCCAGGAAGCATCACTAATGCTTACGTCACTCATATCATAATCAGCCATCCTGAAATATTTTTTAATCCAATTATTTCAAAAATCATTTTTGAAGTATGTGAAGGGCGCATGATTACTAATTCAAATATGTCGATTCTTATATAATATCTCTTCACCGACCATAATTCCACTTTCTTCAGGGCCAACATGTTATGACAAGTAAGTATGAAATGAATACAAGTAGCTTTTCTTGGTTTGAGATATATTCAATGGAGACTCTAAGGAGAACTTTAGGATTACTGTGTCAGTCAATTTTGGAATGATCTAATTGCGATTAAAACAACTAAATGATTGCACTATACAAACCAATTAAACACCAAAATCATTCTTTCTTTGTGTTAAAGAAAACTTTCACTTTGGTAAATAGTCCAGAAAACAAACTATGCTCACTAAAGTACGTCTAGTGCATAAAATTTTTAAGGGAAGATCCCTTCACACGTCTGATATATCTACCAAACTAATGTAAAAAGTACTTGAAAACTAGATCATTTGATTGCTCTGATTAAAAAAGTCACGATACTCATGAAAAAGTACTCATTAATGGAAAATTTATAGTTAAAGCTGATATGATCCGATATATACGTATGTGGAACACTACTATTATAAGGGTCCCACACTGTTGGATTTTACACACTAGCAGTTGTTTACTGAAGTTTTTTTAATCAACAATCTGTGCGGCAAAATGCACTCTAATAGAATTATCTCAACAGTGAGTATGCAAAATTCCATCTACACGATGCTTAAAAAGTGAGATATCACTACTATAATGCTGCAAAATAACCGTTCACCATTCTTCTCTGCCGATACTGTGCTGAGACGACATGCCTAAATAGGAGTCAATAGTTCATGTAAGCTTTAAAGTGTAGTAGTGGTAGTGTAACTAACCTGTATTGTTTTACTACACACATACATTGCCAAAACGGTCTGCAATCTTTGAAGGCTTGAAGATATGTAACACAATTAAAATAACAATGAACAAAAACAAAAATGCTTACTCCCACCAACGACGATAGAACTGTTTGAAATGTATCATTGTTCATTCATGAATGTAAATGGTGAGCTGGCGTTCATGCCAGATGTCAGATGCCTGTTCATGATAGCACATTTTTTCATTACCCATTAATTCACCTGAAGGAGGAAATAAATGTCTTTAAAATAGGTACGATGATACCGTTTTAGGAAAGATGGTAAAATGTAACCAGAAGAAAAAATTCAATTTTAACGGATGTGATGTATTATTGTCATAAAAGAAGTATGAGTGGTGATCAATGTTTGTGCATGACGTTCGTAAAACAGAAGCAACGCACCAGTGATATGCTGCTTTATATTCATTAAAATAGCCCTTTCAACAACACCCAATCAACCTGTTGACTTCAAAATTACAGTAATCAGAACATACCTGTATAATCATAATGGAAAAGAAAGTGTAATTTTAATGCAGCTTAATTAAAAATGCCACAGGTAAAGCTACTCGTTTCAGTAAATGTAATCCTTTTTATCATGATAGTCGTGCAAAATCCGTCTGTAGGTCTTTGTGCTAATGTGCTGTAACTGTTAACTATTTGCCCATTACAGGATATCATGGTGTGACGCAATAATAATAAATAGAGATGATATATGATACGCATGCAAGATAACATATTATATGAGAAGACAAACTCAAAATTTATTTAAATAAGAAATCAGATTTTGATTAGAAATGTATCTACAGGTAATCAATATGCTATGAAAATGTTATATTGGTTTTTCTTTGAAAGCGTTTTTACCAAGATGAATCGTCAGTGATGAACATAACAAATATATACATATTGGTAAAAAATTGTCTCATGTGCTTTAATCTATTTCATGATAGATCTCTTTTTTTTGCTTACATGTTTCATTCAAATTGAATTCCATATTAGGAATGTAATGTAGAAGATGTCTGTAAATAATGACAAACTTAATTATGTAAAACAACACATTACCCTAACCCGTAATTTTATTATGCAGCTTCCTCTTTTAAACAATAAAGTGCTTATGTGTGACTCATCATGGGAACTTTACGTTCACTACTGGTTCCCTTTTACTAGTCATTGAATACAGTGCATCCGTATCTGTGTGAATGCTCTGCTAAAAACTCCACCTAAGACAGTTGAATGAAAAATGTCCTGTAGACAATCAGGCCCATCATGAGTATGATAACAATAATTTAAGTACTGCCAGACTGCCAATATCACCTAAATAGCCTCCCCTGACGTAAGGAATATGAAATTACTATTTTAATTGCACATGCTAAACGAAAAGATAGGATTTATTAATGTACACAATATGTACTTTCAGTGAGGTATTGATAGGGGAAAATTTTATGGCCACCACAATGAAAACTTCACGTAATGAATATATGGTATACCTATGTAGTAAACAATAGAGATTGGAGACATTCACGATTTGAAAGTATTATTAAGCCAGTGTAATACAAGAAATTTTCTTATCAGAGGATTGACCATTCAAGCATTAAGTTTCTTCAATAGAAGGCTTGTCGCTGTGCAAAAAGGAAGGAACGGATGTTGTATATTATTCTCAGCTCATTTATTTGTCTGTCTTATTACTGCTTTCAAGATGATAATCAAACTTTGTTGTTCTTACAACAACAAAACTTGAGATTATTGTTAAAAATTGAACTGGGGATTGGTCCACCGACAAATTATTGAGTAAACTAGCGTCATTATATGAATGCTCCCAATTACAGGTTATTCAGTTTTATGGTAATACTTATGCTAATTTACTAGCATTATAAAAATGTACGATATATTGACTCACCTTTAGTTATGCAGTATATGGTTGATGTGTGCACTAGTTTTCAGTAAAAAAGTAAAGCGACAGGAAATTTGTTGAGTGAGTGAAAGGCTTTCGCCCTTTGGGTTATTGATTCCATTAACTTCTCATATTTTCATGTGAATCAATGAACGTCTGTCCATTAACTGCTTCTTTTGGAAACCTATTCACTCATTCGTTTTAATGGAACTGTCTTCGTTTATTTCACAAACATGTTTTTTCTTCAAAGGCTTTCCTAAATATAAACCGCACTTGGGAACCAGGCTAAGTGGAAACTTGATCGTTAGTATTCAATCTGCTCATAAGTCCCAATCTCAAACTCGTTTTCTGTAAGCGTCTAAAATATTACTTTACTCCTCTGCACTTTCACAATCACGATTTTCGTAACAAATTAAAACAATTTAATTTAGAAAACTTGCACGCGTAAATCAGTTATAGAATCGTATCCACTTATTTATATGTATTAAAACTAGCCGTCAATATTCTGACCACACATCACCCACACGAAACTAGAGCACTGTGCAAAAATATATGCCAAAACATTGACTCAACTTTCTCCGCTCCTTGTTTTGTAATGAGGAGAAAACATGACTCAGTTTGATCACACGCGAGTTTCAGTACTAAACTCTAACATTTTTCGGTAAAAAGTAACACGGCTCATGTTGATCTGCAAGTGTTCAGATGCCTTTGCTATTTCCTTAGGCTTGACTTACTCGACTCGGCGTATCTTGTAAATCTGAACTAAATTCATGTTTTAGGGTTCCAGAATAGAAGTATGCTGCTGCGTCCTTCTTCATATCATTCTCATGTGCAAATATCGGTGGAATGAAAGAGTACAGCTGGAGAAAATTCCTTATTATTATGTTTATTTTGCATACATGCTCTTTTGGAAGTGGCTCCAAATAACGGAAAGTACAACGACCAGTCCACCGTGAATCCAGTAAAAATATGCGTAAAGGAATCCAAAATTCATTTTGCATTAAAGCATACACACACAACAACTCACTATAACCCACATGTGTATACTCAATACTACGTTGTAAGTCATGTTTGATCGATATGTGATACAGAACGAAACTGGCCGAGTAGGGAAGATTCTGCATAAAGCATGGGAAGCACTTTTGGAAACGCATGGACAAAGTACCGCAAAGATAAACAGAAAACGCACACGCTCATACTTCGATCCTTCGTAGCTTCCAGTCTTTACAGGTTGCCCTTTCATCAACAGCCGTAGTAAAGTAAATTGAGGCCTACATGCACGCGTTCGTGAAGGATTACTATAATGTCTAGATTTTGTATCAAGATAAAATTAATGAACGAAGAAATACTATTTTTAAACAACTGAAGTAAATATTACAACAATATTGTAGAACACACAGAAAGAGAATAGGTGTATTCATTTTTAGAGAATACTATCAACATGATACCGATTTCTAAATGCTTTCACGCATTACCTAACCGGCAATTGTTATGAACAATGTGAAAAGCCATAATCCTATTGTTAACAGGTCCCCAGTGTCCTACCTTGGCACAGTTCAATCACGGACATGCAAAAGTGTGGATAGCAGAAGCAGACTTGTCGTCAGATTTTTTCTTCGGATCAGTCTTCATTATTACAGGTTTACCTTCAATTCACCAGTGCACACTTCTGCAATAAAGCACGGGGGGTGTTGTATGAAGGTCGTTTGCAGCTTTCCCCTTCATTTTGAATAAGAATCAATACAAGATCAGAAATGCATGAAATGGAACCTGCATAATAGTAGCGTAAAATCCACAGATGCATGCGTACCCTTTTTCAGGCTCCTTTGACATTCGTTGGTACAGCACAAAGATATGTAGTGTATTGTCTGTAGCCTGTATTGAAGAATTGTGCACGCTTATAATTGAGTGCTTACTCATACGGTCTTTTAGAATTTATTACATAGCATATTTATCAATGGACAGGATACGGGAAATTAAATACGGCAGACAAAAATTAAATGAAGTCACATAGAGAGTCTCCTGCATTAGTTGAGTTCAATTTCAAATTTTCTTTCTTTATTACCTGCATTCACTTTTTAAAAACTGCTAGTACTACTAACTCTATTTTGGTAGAACCACATTTGTGTCAATAAATGAACTACCATTTAATAATATAAATATAAATCATTTGCCTATTCTAATTCTATCTACATGTTATCTACGTCATCATTTTCCGAGTCAGATACATCTCTGTTCTTATCCATTCTCAAGTACTCATTATGCTTCTCAGCATAATCATGAAGAGTATCTCCTTGTATTCTGGTTTGATGCTCCAAGTTCCCAAGTTCCAAAATAGACGCCACAAAATAAGTGAGTACAAGCAATTTGTAAGCCCTGAAGAGAATCATGGGCACAAAATGCATCAGCAGCAAAGCATCAAGACCTCTAAATGTCTGATGCAGTCCGTACTGTAAAATACAAAGTCTGTGACTCCTAGACTCGACGATGAGATACAGCTTTATGAGTATAGGCAACAACTCCATGTTCCAAATTATTATCAGAAATAACCTTCCAGACGTATACTCAAACTAAAACATGTATAAACACATTTAAAATTACTTTCAAATTGAGAAATCATTAAGTAACAAGAATAAAAACGAATTCATGCTTTTTTACTATTTTTGCACTTACGTACAAAGCAGCAGGTCGTCGCAAGTATTGAAATGTCAATGAACTGGTATATGCATTCCGACAAATAAGTCAACATTAGTAAGTCCGCTGCATCAAACATGGTAAAAAAGAATTTATTATTATGCACAAAAAAGTGCAAAACATGTAAACGTTATCCATCAGAGTTTTTATATCACAAAAGTCATTGTCAGTCGCAATATTTACTTACAAAATACGCGATTAGTTATTTCCAAGTTATAACCATGCAAGTATTCTTTGTAGTAACTTCTTCCGCACTCATTTTCAACTTCCTGCTGAAACCTTCTAAATACATAGCCTATCTTACTACTTTTGACGCCATCACCGTCGCCATAATGAGATCCCAAGTAGATGCCATCATAAATGTTAGTAGTTGTTTCACTAAAATCGGAAGGGTCAACCATTGCCATCACGTCTGGTTTTGCTGTTGTAGTAGTGGTTATGATAACATCTGTATTATTAGAACCTCCTGCCAAGTTGTGAGCAAAGGGATCATACTGATGAAAATACAGCCAAATACCAATGTTTAGAATCGCAACAATCTGTGAAGATCAGGAAAGGGTTGACAATGATTTTCACATTATCCCTGCATTTATCAATATTATATGCTATATGTCAATGTATGTATGTATTTCATGCAAACACACCAAGTCAGCAACGGTCAAAAGCTGCAGACAGTTTTGCAGAGGAAGTTGGCAACAACGTGGAAAGTAGGGACACACTTTACTTGGACAGGTTTTACAGCATTCTTTGCTGCAACATTTGCTTTTAGACTTCTGAACAGGCTTGTCTTTTTTAGATTCCGGTGCTTTTACTTCATTTTCGTCTGCAGTTTCATTAACTTTTTCCTCAGTCTCCAGTTTTTCCTTTGTTTCATCTTCTGTTTGGACTTTATTGTTGTTGCCTTTATTGTTGCTGCTAATTTTTTCCTCTGAATCATTAGCAGCTGGCTCCTTTGCATTTGAAATGGAATTTCTAGGCATCGTGGCAGAGTAATACACAATTTCTGGAATCAAATTTATGCTCAAAGTGTTCGTCTGTCAACCTGAAAGCTTTTCTGATAGAACCACGACAAGATTGTTCATCTCTTGGTGATCTCATGAATGACTCATGGTTATGGTTCTTTGTGTGTCGTCAATCTGGGTTACCTGTGCATGTATGTAAGATGTAAATTATTGAAACAGCCATGACAATGGACATCTTCTTGTTGTTAAACATAACGATTTGGATTAGAATGAGTTTGGCTACTAGAACATTGGAAGCTCAATCAAGGGCGTGGTGCATAACAAATGTTTTTTAACAATATTTTTTGCCGTTCTTGGAGTTCTCAGTATCTAATTTGCATAAGCTGGAACTGACAATGCTTCGTGTAGTGAACCAAAATGAACGTAGTGACAATCATGAATTCATATAAAAAACAAACAAACATGCAGCAGCATTTATTGTCAATTGTACAGCTACACTGTATTGTAAAATAGCAATGAAACTAGAATAGACCTAGCGTGTCCATTTTTGCCTCAGTTTTGCAGCAGTTGGAATGACAAACTTCATTTACTAGATAACGATATCTTCTTTATAAGACTCTTCTTCGCTGATGAATCATAAATAATAACATGTTTGTAAATGACTAAATATATTTTACATGATAAAAAGCTGAAACACCAGAGACAAGGATGATATGCTCAATTCAACATTATAACACTACAAAGAAACTTCATTCATTATAGTTGTCTGATTAGACGCAAATGGACTTATGCAGACCTAGGATTTTTCTTAGTTTTCAATTTGAATAATAATAATGTGTTGAGTTTTAAGTTCAATTTTGTAAAAAATATATGTGCAAGTTGACAGCTATCTTGCCGTGTGTGTTGTTGAGATACCGATTCAAAAACGGTAATATTCGTCGAATTGTGATGTTCTGGTGCATTCATAAATGAAATTGGTGAGTATTTGAATTTTACTTGGATTTCATCATTCAAGTATTGCTAAAAAAAGTACTGCAGTACTTATTGAGTATGCAAAGCAAATAAGGCCGATATAGCTTGTTATTTCCGTTGTAATTGACTTCCAACAAAGAATATAAGGATTATCGATCGTTTAACAGCAAGCATAAATGGCAATACAAAAATATAATAATAAATAAATTCACTATTTTTCATCAAAGACAGCTAGGTGTACACACAATGTTTCAAAAAAATAACAATTGAAGCTTTTGAAATCCTTAGAAATTTTATGTCTTATGTAAAACGGATGGATGGCCACTATTCACCTTACAAATCATGGAAGGGGTTGCGTCTTGTGTAGAAGTAGTCAGTCAGTTCATACTAATCCACACATAGTAAAGTCTTGATACACATTAATGCTTTCACTAACGACCTTGAAGTACCTTTCGTATAGAACAATGTGTTATTATTGTTATTGTCGATCATAGGCAACAATACTAGAGTATGGTGTGAGTAGCATGCGCATGCGGTACCTTATCAATTGCAGGTTACACATCAAAAAGTTTTAACGAAATGAAAGAGGCAATTTTTGCATGAAAAACTGTGAACAATACATGTGCTCATAGTAGTCACAGTCCACTACCTAAATTGGTACACTATTCTCAGGCTACACTACGTGTAGGTCCTTGCATTTAGTTTTTAACAATAGAACATTCTCAGAGACGCCACTCCCCATTATGTATCGTGTATATTAAAATTCTAGCTTAATAGAGTAAGATGCGTAGCCCGCTAGTGAGATTATAACTTTGTATGCCAGTAATGTCATTCTTGAGATGATATGAGTACCTGCATGCGTACCTGTACTTGTGTAAGAAATGAAAGTTTAGTGTGTCCTCATCTGCAACACCTCTGTTCATAATGTAAGGTATTGTGAAGGTTTCTTGGAATTAGAGTATGTTGAATTTAAAAATATAACCCCGTGTTTTTCCAGAATGTGAGTGCAAGCACAACGCAACGCACTGAAGCTGCCACAAGAAAGTTTATTTTATTACTCACAGATAAGTAGTAATTAAAGCAAAGTAAGATCTCAATTTTTTGGGGCAGATTTTCCTGCACCATTTTAATTAAAAATGATACTCAGAATGAGATTAACTAGTGGTCAAATGTGGAATTTAATTCTCATGATGACAACCCTATATACTCTGGGGTCATCTTATGACCCTTCAATTGTGCAAACCGATATATCGTTGGATTTTGCCGGGGATGAACATCAGGCCAGTAAGTTTCAAGTGATTTTATCTAATTCTTCTTGTCTTCAAGGTAAAGTGTTCTCAATGTCATTCAATAATTTTATTTTTTATTAGCTGTTCTGTCACACGAGAAAGTGGTAGTATGTTACGTTGGAACATGGGCTGCCTACAGGAAGTTGGATGGCAAATATGACGTTTCAGACATTGATCCAAGGCTGTGCACTCATCTCATTTACAGCTTTGCTGGCTTAGATAACGTGACCTACGAAATGAAACCATTGGACCCCTGGCTTGATTTGTATGCTCAGGAGAAAGGTGGTGGTTACGGTATGAGCAATGAATTCACAAATAAAGCAACCATAAATTTAAAAAAAATTAATATGCTTTTCATATTTCATGTGTAATTTATTTTATTTTTCAGATTGGTATAATAAATTCACAAAACTGAAGCAAAGTAATCATCATTTGAAAGTTTTGCTGGCAGTTGGGGGATGGAATGAGGGATCGGAAAAGTATTCAAATATGGCTGCTGATGCAAAAAATAGGAAAAAATTCATCGACTCTTCCTTAAAAATCATAAAGTATATTGCAAATATTTAAATTATATGAAATGAGGACCAGATCGTCATACGAAAAAGGTTTTTTAAGCTAAAAATATTCTTTCATCCTCTAGGGAATACGGATTTGATGGCCTTGATTTAGATTGGGAATTTCCTGGAAGTAGAGGAGGAAGGCCTGAAGATAAGCAATCCTTTACCCAGTTAGTACAGGTAATTTTTGCAAACCTGGGTTTGGCATACACACTTACATTTCAGCTATAACTACATATTGTAACAATTTTCGTTCGAATCTTTTAGGAATTGAGGGTGCCATTCGACAGGAATGGTCTAATTCTTACTGCAGCTTTAGGACCTGCCAAGTCCACTGCAGAGCAAGGTTACGAAGTGAGACAGTTGGGAAAATTGCTGGATCAAATACATCTTATGTGCTACGATTATCATGGATCGTGGGACAAAAAGACGTCTCATAATGCTCCACTTTATGCTTCATTTGGAGATGGAAGTATACAGGCTTCTGTCGACTACTATCTTCAGAAAGGTGTTCCAGCAAAAAAACTAGTCATGGGATTGCCAACATACGGGAGAACGTTTCTATTAACGGAAGACGTTGAGGAAGGGCCTGCTCTTGGAAAGCCTGCTGGTGAAGTAGGCTTTAGCGGACCTTACACAAACGAACCTGGCTTTTTAGGATACAACGAGGTATGAAAAGTTGCTAATTTAACAATAAAAAATATCCAACCCAATGAATTTTAAAGTAAATATACACAAATCTTTGCATTCTCCAGATTGTGAAGGAGCTTTTATCAAACAGAGGTGATTGGACTACGTATTGGGACGATAACGCCAAGGTACCATTCATGAGACATGGAAATAAGTGGCTGTCTTTTGACAATCCTGAAAGTATTAAAGAAAAGGTGAGTACTTTGCTTAAAGAGTAGACAAAGACTAATGTTTCTCCAGTTTTTATACAATCGTTTATTTTAAACTTGTAGGTTAACTTCATAATCAAAAAGAAACTTCGGGGTGCCATGTTTTGGTCCATTGAGACTGACGATTTCCGCGGTCTTTCCAATGTGAAGTACCCACTACTGAAGACTGTGAACTATGTCCTTTCTCAAGACGAGTCTGCCAACGAAATCCCCACAGACGAAACCCCAACGGAAAAGCCCCCAGCAGCATCAGGATCGCAATTCTATCCCAGCGTATTTTCCTTGTTTCTTTTCACGACAGCTGCATTTTTCATGCCAATTAATAACCTCAATTAGTTTTCTCACCTGGAATAAGGCTAAATCGAAGATCTTGTTAACCCGTGTGACGAAGTAACACGTTTCACAGTGTACCTTAAAAAATTCCTCCATCTTCCCCACATGATTTTTTTAGTGCAAGAGTTTTGTCAAGTGTTTTATATGATGCGGTACCGGCAACACTACTTTTATTATGTTCTTGCCGTCTTGTGATACGAACATTCACAAATGAATCATACAACAATACATAAATATTTTTAATCAAAGCAAATGTTTTATTTTTAAATGTTTGATAGTAATGCTTGAACTCAAGAAAGAGTTAATAAAATATTTTGGTGCGCTTGTTTGCAATTATAGAGCTAAGAGCTAACAGTCATTTTATACAATTTACATTTTAGAAATATATAATATGTACGTACGTATTGTTAAGTAAAAGCTTTCAAAATATCCATGCAAGTGATGATGATAAGATATTAATGTGAGTTTATTCCGAATGTTTAACTTGTGACTGATTTTTTAAGTAGAATACTTGAATATTGTATCATAATTGTACAAAGCGTTTATGAATAAATCTTTTCTGTTTTATTACGAACGATCACGAAAACCCACTACTACTTTCTGTCAAAAATTCTTCCGCTATTCATGTGATTTTATTGGCTCATGCATTTACTGTCTTGGATGTTATCAATTAACATTGGATTGCCTGGATAATATGCATTTTTATAAAGCCACTGGTAGTCTAAATTGAACAATTCTTTCCACTGTCCACAGTCCATTTCAAAGCTAAAACAATTAATTATTGGACCAACAACCAAGACCAAACAGTGGTGACAATGTAGGCTTGTAAGTTAAGTAGTTGTTTGAAGGTCCTCGAGCGTAGCGTGTCTTCCAGTCTTCGTTCCCAACTTTGTCGCTTATGTGTGAATATTCGAGCACAAATATATCGCGATGCCCCAGTTTTTGCGGCAAACCATCATCGGAAATAAGTTTGATACAAACATATCAGTTGTATAGCACTACATGCACGTGCAAGCAGATGTTTATGTGCTTTTGCTTATGTTAAAAAACATTGCACACGCTTTTACTTTCTAGAATTCAATTCTCTGCTTGGCATGAAAATCAATTTTGACTTGATTGGATTTAAGTTTGTGAGAAAACTTGCGATAGTTTGGGTGAGTTCTACAAGTGCAATAAATTCGACAGGCAATTAAGGGATAAAAACAATGGAGGACAACGTAAAAAGTGAAATTGACATGCAGGTACCCGCAGGGTTTGATGTCAGTCAGGTAAATCAAACCAAACAGTGATTTTACTATTAACTATGAACTTAATTCTAAATTAATGTCTGCATAATTTATGTAAAATTTATTTTTCTTTAGGCTGAGGTGGCTATTAAAGCACTGTTAAAATTCGCTGCTAAATCAAAGGAAGAAAGCTTGTTTATGGATGCATCTGTACGAGTTTTGATGGAAATAAAGGCTTTCAAAACACCAACTGGGACTGACCATTTCTTTAACATTCGGCTACCACACGCACCCTATACAGATCTCAGAGAGCTTGATGTCCTGTTAGTTGTCCCAGATGTACCTGATCGTGACCCGGATCATGTCGTTGGAAGTGTTCGAGATGAGCTGTTGAATGCAGTATACGCGGACAAAATTAAAGTTCGGGAAATTATGACGCTGAAACAGTTTCGGGATGACTACGCCACGTTTGAAGCTAAAAAAGCACTTTGTAAGAGTGTCGACGCTGTGATTGCAGAGCAAAAAATTTGGAAAATGATACCAGGAATTTTAGGACGAGACTTTATCAAGAAAAAGAAGTTCCCTTTGAGTATTCCAGGAAGAAAGTTTAAGAAGGAGGATATCAGCAAACAAATTTGGTTTGCACTACACAAAACGGTTATGAATTTGAGTTTGACGGGGCAGACTACTACGCTCATTGTATGTTTACTATTTTTAAAAATTTAATAGCAAAGCTAACAAAATTGATTTTTGTTAAATTGAAGTGCGAATGATGAATTTCTGTGATGTTGATTTCAGGTTGGGCAAGACAATCTAACGGAACAGGAGCTAGTGGATAACACGAAAACTATTGTATCTTGGCTAAACAAAAATTTTCCTGGGGGATGGCAGAACATTCAAAAGCTTTCTCTCCACATCGGACAGAGTAACATGCCTCCTTTGCCAATCTACTTTTCAGAAGGTGCGAAATAAATGCCATCCGCATTTCAATCCTAAAATTAATTTCATTTATGTCAATGAAGAATGCATTTGAGTCAAGTATTTTGGTATGAATGTAAGACGTTTTATTTTGTAACAATAGGTTCAAGAAATGACGTGAGTAAACGGCCAAGAACGAAGAGAGAGGTGTCTGCACAACCAGAAGAAGGAGAAATCACTACTCAACTTGGAAAGAAAATCAAAATATTTCCGACTGGTGACATTAAGGTTCTGAAATCTGAAGACAGAGAGGAATTGGATGACATTTTATAAGTTTTTCGATACATGTACTCAAGTGTTATAGAATACTATATACTATAGTTTAGTGTTTGAAATATGTAACTAGAACCAATCTTCAACCTTTAAAAGGATCGTTCGTGTTGTAATTTGTTAAAAATTATGCTTGTTATATAAAAATGATTAGAAGATGTATAACTTTTTATTCTTATGCTGTATGAATTATTTGTTTTAAGGTAGGTTAGTCTTATTTCAAAATATATGGCGTACTCAAGTGTATCTGTTGTTAAACGTTTAATTCGTAATTACTTCGTTGATGTGTAATGACTTTCATATAATATGTACATAAATACGAGTGTCGTACATAATTTAAAATAAAATGCGTTCCATAAACACGTTTTCATTTTTAAACAATTGAATATTCTGCATTTTGTGTTTATGTGCTTTATATTTTATCCATACACCTTTTGAAAACGTCAAGAAAAGCCAGATACACCTTTGAAATAATTGATTTTTGTTAAAAATAATAACACAAAATGAGGTTTGCAAAACTATATAATTCTTTTTCTATGCATAATCAACTCATTAATAATAACACGCTGACGGATAGTGTTATCAAAACTTTAAATATATTTTTATTTGCATTGTGTTAGGCACAGACGTTTGATTATGCGATTTTAATGGATATGTTTAGTAAGTATTACTTACTAAAACATTTAAAAGAAACAAACGCATATGAAAGTTTGTACTGCAAACCACACATCATATTTACATAACGCGTAGTAAAGACTTTATTGTTTATACGTGTAGGGAGAATGTGGAACTTGATTTCTGAAGGTTAGTTGTTTCAATGTCGTGCAAACTCCATTGCAATGACATCATATCTTCTTAGGTAAATGAGATGAGGGGTTTTGTTACAGGAAACCTATCAATAATGATCGATTTTATGACCTTTGCATGCTTCTGTTCAGGTATTTCACGACTTTAAAGGTGAATCCGCCCTATGTGACAAATGCGACCCTGTCCCTCATCAATAAATCTTTAAGGTATGTACAGTATTATACATTGCATACTCACAGTCTACTTACCTACTTAACTTTCACTCTTCAACCCTCTGTTTGTTGATAGTAGCATTAACAAAACTGACAACAGTCAAAAGAAGTGGTAGTGAACAAAACATCCGGGAAACAAAGTCAATGCCTCAAATGTGACCAAACAAAATTTATCAATAATTGCTTTACATGCGCCCAATAAATAAATGACTTTATTGTGTGAAATATACTGTTTTAGGAGCACTATAATGCTGTAAAAATTTCATAAAAATGCGAACCAACACTGAATGAACCCAGTAACCAGATTCTCATGGTGCACCATTTCAATGGACATGGCTGCTTCTGACTCATTCCAATCCAACACTTTCAATGAACTATACGGAAGTATGTATAATTAGTGCCTTTCGGTTGGATTCAGAGTTTGACAGAGCTTATGCAAGACAAATATGTGCAGCGAGATGTATCTTTTGTAATGTAATGTGATTAAAATAGCATGATGATTTTATCTTTCCAAGGTAAAATTCGTGTCTCAATTTTATGGTTGCATTATAATCTAGCTAGCATATTTACTTGTGCTTTTATGTCCTTTTGTTTGAGCAAAGATGTTATGTAACGCGATGATGGTTTAAACGAAGAAGCATTTCAATCTTTAATCATGTGTATTTTGTTGTTTTTGTATGCAGTTTTCCATTTGCAGCGACAATAACAGCATTGCACGGCCACGTGTGTGACACTTGATTTACGTTTTACACACAAACCTCTAAAAATATTAAGCCAATAATAGTACACAAAAAGGCTTTAAATGTAAGTTTGTGCCATTTCTTAACTTCAATTTTCATAGATTGTTGTTTCCTCTTGTGTCATAGGGGCTTATTTTATTACATTTGAAGCCCTACCTGCCTTTCAAACGAAGTTAAAACTCTATCAGAAGTTCATGTACAAACTATTTTATCACTCATTAAAATAAGGATTTGTGTTTTTGTGTGTCGTGTCTGTGACCCAAACTGAATGCCAACTTATTAACTTAAGAAAACAACAATTTATCTAAAAGCAAACACCATAAAGTAAATACATAAGTTAAAAAGAAAGCCCTACACCCATGACTCATGACTACATTGCTTGGACTTGTGTATCTGCTCCTCTCATAAACCAAAGATCACTCATGATTTTTGAAGTATCCATTTTTACCATCATCAATTTCAACACATTTTGTCCTGCCGTGGAGTCGGATGCTACACAAACATTTCAAAAAAGCAAAATGTTCATGTTGATCAGATTTTCTCTGGTAAAAAGCCTGCATAGCCATCACCAAGAAGTAAAATTATTTTAAAGACAGAATACAAACTAGAAAAAGACCAACCACCACACAAGGACTTTGAAAAGGATATAATGGCTAAATGTAGAAGGTTTGTGTAAATGGAGGAGACCGCTTCTGTTTCTGCCCTACTCTATATGACAAGCAGCAATATTGAGGAGACCTACACAGCTACATGGTGCAAAATGCAAACCCCATTTGTTATAGGGTTGTAGTTGAGCCAAAAATAATTCCAGAAGACCTCTTCAAAGATCTTTCCTCAACTCTACTCAGCCACACTACTCATTCACTCATCTATCTTCATCTCCCTTTAGTGAACGGTGAAGCCCATATAGTGCAACAAGAACGTAACAGTAACCCATCTTGTTCCCGTATTTAAATGTAATGTTATTTTTTTCATTTTGAATGCCAACAACTTCACTCTACATGAAAATCGTACATACATAAATATAGCCATGATGTAGGTATATTCATTTCACACAAAGTTGCGGCATACGTAAAGCTATTTTGATTACCCGAGAATACGAATCCAAGCCAACTTTTAAAGCTGTTACTAAACTATATAAATGTTACAATTCTCCTCCAACCTTAGATTTAATGCTTTCTTGTTAATGCAATGATGCAATCTGTGTAGTATGATATGTAGAACATACTATACACAGCGTCGTCACTTACATCAATATTACATGTTATTGAGGAAATCCCCTAATATTTTTCAATCTTTCTTGTTCCTATCATTTTGGTGCATAGTTCTGAGAATATATATGCACTCGTGTGTTTTTGTTTGTAACAAAATGGTAATCATATGCGTTCTCATTAATGCCGGTCCTTATTTCACTTCTGTCAGTTTCAGTTCATTTAGACAAATGCTTCGTCTGCTTCGACTACACTTTCATGAAAATCTCTCCCTGGATCTGTTCATCAGATTTAGTTTCCTATGCAGCTACTACTGCATCTGCAGCAGTAAGTAAGTTTTTGCTGATAAACTGATAAACCATATCATGAGGTTTCAGAAGCAGCAAAACTGTACAGGAAAGGAACATGAGAAAGATTGTGATCAATCGAGTTTTGTGATCTAATGTAACGGAACGGCAACATCAAGTGAAACAATGATTTATTCTCAAAGAACTTTAATCAAAGGAAAATACTTGCAATACATCTTCATCATTCAGTTCGTGCGTACGAAACATACAGAAGAAACCTCAGTTGGAACAAAGAAAGAGGAAAACGAACTTGAAACCAAAATGGGATCATAAAGCATTTGGATTTTGGAACATAAATTTCCTCGTGTAGCAAGTGATTTGTTGGAATCTTTTTGTTTGTTTCATACAACTTTTGTGAATACAATTTTGTGCAAAATGAGTGATTCATCAGAGTCGGAATGTTTCAGTGAAGCAAGCCAGTCTGGGGTAATATGCGAGCAGAATGAAAACGCAAGTGAGCATGGAAAATCTGCTCCGGAAGAGAACGTTAGGAACGAGGAAGTAGGGACTTTTAGTAAAAACTCATATTCCAAACCTAGTCGTGGCCCACCACCTCCAGTCCCTTCAAAGCCTCCAAGGGTATACGCACTTGCAAAAGGTAATCGATCTCAGTCAGGTACTCCAACAAGCAGTAGACCTGAAACTGAGGAGGACTCATCTGCAGAAAGTTACAAGAGTGTAGCCTCCAGCAAAAGTGTTCCATGTGCTGAAAGCAGCAAGTTGCCGTTGCAGGAAATTGGAGACGGTGTTGTGTCATCAGATGAACAGCTAAAACAAAGACAGATAGAAAAGGAATCTGAAGAAATTCGTACTGTTAACAAGAATAGAGATGTTCAGCATGAAAATGAGAGTGCAAATACAAAAGAGGGGAGCGACAGCACGTGCAAAATGAAAAATGTTGAGATTTACATAAGCGATGTGGACAATCCAGAATTGGAAAATGACGAAGAACGAGACGACATGATGATTGCAGACGACAACATGATCCCACTAATAATTAACGATATATTACCATTACGAAGTAGGAACAATTCGCCCAATGTGGCCTGCAGAAAGCAACAAGGAGTTATTGGGGGAAATGCCAATCATAACATGATTGACGATGCCAACGACGATGAAACATGCATAACAGGTTGCTCTTGGGAAATGGATGATGACGACGATGGAACAGATTGTAGCAGCAGCTGTGGTATGGAACGCTCTCCTCCTCATAACGTAAACACTTGTAAATGCGATGATGACATTTGTGGAGCAGTAGACCCATTAAGTCCAACGACAAGGAGGAAAGCGACAGTTGGATGTAGTATGGCAGCAGCATCATCGAGCACTGCTGGCAGTCAACTGAAAGACCAAATCGTTGTGGTAAAGCTTGCAGCTAAAGTAGTTCAGTGCCCGTCGGCATCACCATCCTCGACCATGTCAGCGTCGCCGCGACCACCGCCACCACCAGTTCCTTCGTATCCCGACAGCAGCACAGCAGATTCTTCATCCTCTGCGGCTAATCTGCCCGAGAAAGAAATTGCACAGAGGATTCGTAACAACCAGAGGAGCTATTATAATGATGACGATGATCCAGGAAAAGATGGAAACGAGCCAGGAGTTGAGGAGAGCTCCAACTCTGAACTTTACCAAAACATGGTTGTTGCACATGGACTAATGATAGAAAGGGAAATGGGAGCTGATAATGTGGAGGTTTTAGTACAAAAAGTAGTAAACCGGCAACATCATGTGGAAAACAAAAATCCTCGTCAGTTTTCATTACCTATTAGGCCATTGACAGAAGGCAGGGGTATAGATGACCTTTCAGAAGACGAGGAAGAGGACGAGGACAATGAGCATTGCTATCAAAATATAATAGTTAAAAAGGGGAAATTCTCAGTGGCCACTAAGAAGAGTAATACCAAGTCTAGCTGTGATCCTTCTGTGCAGAACGTGCCGTTTACAGGTCATATTAGTAACATGAGCTTTAACAGTGAGGGATTCTCAACGAGGATTATGGAAATGGATCAACCCAGTTCCGAAACACCAGTCCCGGTAGTACACGCAGTCATTAATTTGCCTCCGCGAAAGGTTAGTTTGATCAAGGAGCGGAGACGCACAAGAATGGAGAATTTATCATATCAAAGGGCATCCAGAATCAATCAATTGATGCTGGCAGAATTCAAGGCTGGGAATGATCGTCCCAGCTCAGTTTCCCTCATACGGGACGGAAAGGTGATGTCGGTAACTTCAAACAATTGTTCAGATTTGGGAAATGGTGATGGGACGGCTTCCGAGCCTGGTTCAATTATAGGTAAAGTGAAAATTGGCTTTGGTTTGAATAAGGCCAAAACAAGCTTGCAAAAGAGCAAGTCTGTTGTCACAAGCCATGTGGAGAAGGCAAGAAGAAAGGTGGGGTCCTGGTACCACAGAAGAGTAAAGACTCCAGTGGAGCAAATGGGGGCGGAATTGGGAATGTCGAGGTCGAGCAGTAGACAGGCTGGAGAAGCTCGTGGAGATTCTGCATCAATAGATAGTATTATTGCTGCAAGTGAACTCGGCAGTGGTGGTGGTGGTGGAACAGCACAAATAAGGAGGTCTTCTACTCCAGCAGAGTTCCTGGACGACGAGGACGAGCATCACGGTCAACTAGGACATGGGACTGAGTCAGCATTAGATGGGCCTATTTATGGCAATGTGGTTTATGGCCGGAAATGCCAGTCTGCAGATCTGGAATCTAGAGTTGATGACGTTTTTGAAAGGGAAGAAAGCGAAGATGATAGTAGCTTCAAAACCAAGGTAAGACAATATATGACTGTATATCAATTAATGACCCATCTTAAAACATTAATTTAAACAGATTGCAAAGTCTCAAAAGATGCCAACTGTAAAAAATAAAATGACGATTATTTCTTAAAATTACTATGTCTGGGACATGTATAGTCTGAAAAAGACCAACGGAACTATTTTGGTTAAACCGAGAGCGTGTGTGACGTTTTTGTAGAATTTATATAAGAGCAAGTGTCTTCACTATCTTATGTCAGATGGATCAGGAAGCCTAAATCAATCAATATTTTTATTTCTCATGATTATGGCATCTTATTTGCCGCAGGATATGTAATATCACAGCTTTTTAGAAACTTTTTTTTACTGAACAGTTTGTCTTAAGTTAACAGTGCATGCTTATTAGCTACATGCCAGCAAATAATGAGGCTTATTATGCAAAAAAATATAGTTTGATGTTCTATTCATATTTTGTATGTTGTGATTATGCTTCTCTTCCATCTTTGCTATCATGCAATACATTTTCACCTCAATTATCACTACGAAAATCTTGTTATGCACTGCAGTTTCAATAGATCGACATCCTTGCTCTCTCGCATCAAGATTTAATAAACACTTTAAAGCTTCTATTATTGCCTAATTTCCTTTACTATAATCATCCAATATAATTTATCCACTCATTTTTCTTTGTACTTTTATGTCATAAAATTATAATGGACAGCAGCATCAAAGCTTGTTATATCAATACCTTCTACTATTTACTACATGTTGATTACAAAAATATGGTTCTATAGTATGATATTATGATCACATTAGACTGTAATCAGTAATATCAGCGTCAAAAAGTCAACAATGCATGCATCGTATCGAATGATATCCCAAGCAGTAGGTTAATATGTAAAGAGTACATTTACCCTTCATTACCTTTTCGTTCTCCCTGCCTCATTTACCTTTATAATGACAATTATATTCAGAGACAGATGAAAAATCATGATTTTTTACTTTAACATCGATAAACGCGTGTGTGTATGCACAAAAACAACAATCCTTTTCTGCGTAATATCCGTTCCACGAATGTCTGTCTGAATTTGTGTATGTCCACTATCACACCATTCCTCGTGCAAAGGGTAAAAAAACTTGCAGGTAAATGGTAAAAATGAATAAAAAAAGCAACAATAGGAATTGCTCGATGTGCTGCTGATGTACATTGACAAATATGAAAGAGGTACCTTGTAATACTTTTATCATCTTTATAAATCTACTCATACAACATGTGCATCCCATGTACTTCAACAATAGAAGGCTTATACAGTCCAACAAAATATATACTCTTTTCGTGCGTATAAAACTATATCAATTTTATAGAAATGGTGAATGACTGAATAAAATGACGACTCAAATGCGTCAGTGTTTCAGCAAAAACAAGACTAAATAGTAATATGTGAAGCTAGTGCTACAATGTACACCTGTGTTGGAGCGCTTCTCTTATGTAGATATTTTCACTTTATATCACGCAGTGCAATAATATCATAGAAAAACGCATCTGTAGTAAGTATTACGCATTCCCATTCCCACTATCAGACATGCAGGTATATAAATTGAACAATGAAAAACTCTCCCTACCGTCAGGTTACTGTTGATTGTACGTGATTCCCCTTCTCTTGGCTAGCACACGGCAATAATAATCTTCATGCAATGCAAGATTTTCTAAAGGAGCAGGCTAATCATCATGATTCTCGTCCTCGTTCCATTCATATAATCTTCTCTTGCTGCTTGATTGTAGAGAATCAAGAGGATTTGAGTTACTGTAACATGCCTGTTACAAAAATTCGAAATTCAACAATGTTCAAAGTTTTATAAATAATGTGATAGTGCTGGCCCTACAATATAAGTATGTTAGGCATACCTTCACGTGTAAAATTAAAATGTAAGACATATTCATGAGCAAACATGCAAGACTTGAATGCATTGTTGCTCATACTTTGCCACACACATTTTTTGAGTTTTCATATTTCTATATGCTAAATAAAAAGCAATTTTTCATATATCTGGTGATACAGTGATGTAGTGTCAGAAAGAGAGATTTGCATTGCATTATTGTTGTAATTTTTTATATTTTGGCACACATAAACTAAACGTGCATTCACGTACCTTACAAGTGGCGCCTAGCACATATTATCACTGCAATATACACACGTTGCAATAATCTTGCTTTGCATTTTCGTTACAATGAGAAGATTATATATTGTTATTGTTTTGTTGCTGCAGCTAAAGTTGTTTTATGATGGTGCCTACCTGTACACATGAGATATTATTACATGCGAAAATGGGAAAAGGTAGTCAGTAGCTGTTGGGATTCATGACAAGACTAATGTGAGAATGTGATATTAGTGTTGCTACTATCAATAATTTTGCATGGCCGTTTAGATTTCTTTCCTTGTGCAAAGAAAAAGTTGAAAAATCGACTCTGAAGAAGCAGTTTTGGTTTTGAGTGAAGGACTGACATTATTATCATTATTGTATTGTCGTTATATAGTTTAAAGTGTACTAACTACATATCTGCACTAAAAACCAAAGAATCTGGTTTTTCAAAGTTGTATATGTCCGTTCAACCTACGATGCACATATAATTTTTATTGTTGCCACTTTTCTACTCGTTCGATTCCTCAATATCAAGGAAAAGCATCAATTTTTGGATACTCTTCTTTTGCGAGTGAATGCTCATGCGATATAGTTTTTTATCTATCGTGTAATTCTTATCGTTATTATTTCTTATTGAAGTATCTTCAGCTTTTCCTTCTTCAACTACTATCATTTGTAATATTGGGATTTTACTGTCTAGAATAATAGTAAAGAGCAAGGCTCAAATTGCATCTCCCTGTACACCTATACCCATTCACTACCCACCTATACTTAAACACACGAGTGTGCGTTTACATACAACCAAACAAATAATTTGGGCGAATGATTATTCTAGTGAAAAATTCCTTACATGTGGATAAAATAGATAGGGGAAACACATAGTCATCATACTCATCATAATTGTCGTGTTCTTTTGTGCATGTGGTAGTGTAATAATGATGGTGAAGTGTGTAGAAACGAAACTTCAAAACTACAAACTGTAACGTACACACAAAAAATGTCATTTGCGTGAAATTTCATCTTTTATTTTTCCCCTTATCTCCAACAATATTACAACAAAAAGGTTTTGCAGATAATCTACACGCAAATGTTGAAAGTATGTAGATAGTGCATTTCCAAGTTGAGTAATGTTATGCACGCTGCAGTTCATTTCCAAAGTTTAAACGTAGGTATTGTTTGTGGGATGGGGAACGGTTGACAAGCGCTGGGAACAAGAAAGGATGATGTGACAAAGAGAAAAGGATTGTTTGGTACAGTTTGTTTCGTGCGATTTTTTTGTGGACACGGATGGCGAACCGGATAAATTATGTGGAATAACAATGAGCAGTATTACTTTTAGCGAAGAGAAACCATCATCAGTTTATTTGAAGTAAAAAGTGTGGACTACTTGTTGTTTTTCTCCTTTAAGTTGTGATACCATTTAGGATCAACTAACTCACCAAGAAAATAGCATATTAAAAAAACCTTGCTTGGTTGAAAGAAATCATCATAAAACTTTACGAATGTTTACTACTAGTATTTATTACGAAAGAAGCCTTTGAACTTGCGTCTTTGTTATTTCCCTTCTTCGTAAAATACAGAAAGGCGTCTCGACTGATTCTTGATGTTTTTACTCCCACGTTACAATACTTAATCGTGTTGAAGAAATCCCATGAAATTGACTTGTGTGTTCGTGTGTGAACCTCCAAAGGAACAAGATATGGTATATCATACCTACATGTTATATTATGGTTTTAAGCAGTTGTTTCGTAGTGTATTACTGTGTTGACTACTAAATCCCGTATAAATAGTAAACAAATGAACATCTTGGTCGAAAATGAAAACCTTCTCATGGTAATCATCTCAATCCCATAAGAAAACCATTTTTGAAGCTGTTCGCGTTCTCATTCTTCATTGCCAATTATATGCGCAGTACCACCCACTACAGATATCGCAACTCACATTTGAAATGAAAATGTAAAACGTTTTTTAAAAAAGAAAACCTCCCCAAATCCCGTTATAATATTTTTTTGAAGTTGAATAAAATGTCTGTATTCATACACAGATAAGTACATTAATGTTACATAAATTGCTTCATTCCGATTTCGTTTCGGTTAGATTTTTTGGTGCGTTTTTAATACACCTAATTACACGTAGCCCAAACATTCTAGCCACAGCAATAATGAAAAGTAACAGATTTTTTTTTGTGCGTTGGAGGTTTATGATGACTTTTTCGGACCAGAGTTGACTAAAAGTCGTTTTATTTTGTGCTCAGATTCACACACTTAAGCGTTAAGTTCAAGCTTTGTTGTTAGATTTATTACAATAATTGCTTTCACCACTACTTTTATGAGGAAATGAGGATTGCGGATCTACGGTTTTCTTTGAAACCCATCCAGATAAAACGTTTTGCAACAAAGAATCTACGTAAAGTCTGACCGACCTAACAAACAGGAACGTACATTGATTGATGGGTTCGCAATTTCGCATGCTGTATTTAGATAAGGGTGTCATGTTACCGTTGACCGCTCAAAGCTCACCACCTAACCGTGGCTTTTTTTCTTGCATTCGTAAAAAATCTAATCTTTGTACTATTTTGCGTGGTTGTCATCATGTTGGGCAGACGATAAAACAGGTAGTCAGAAGTTGTAGTTAGTAGATCACGATCACATTTGTCAACCCATCATGATGATCCTTACTTTGCAATTTGCATGTACTTTATCGAAACTAATTTTCTGTTCATAAAGTCACGAAGATACAGTATTTGTCAAGAAGATTCTAAAAAAAGAGAGCAATAGAATGACATGTAGAAAAAAATGTAACTGTGAATATGTGAAATATTCGAGGACAAAAGACTCTAGGGTACGGTACGGTAACCTATATACCCAAAAAGGATTTATTGACTGCAAATAGCCTGGTAGGGAAAACTGCAATAATTGTATGCAATTTCAAAATTTTAAGACCATATTAAAACCCATCTACGTTGCTCAACGGAAGTAACTTAAGCAGTTAATTCTTACATGGCATATATTCTAACTGGCTTTCTGCCAAGAGCTTGTAACTTCAATTTGGCTTCAGTCGCTACTCACAGCTATTGTCAAGTCATTAAAAACAGGGATTTGTACACCAAAAACGAATAACTTTGTTCTGTACATCCGATAATCTCACCTTTTGGGTTGACCTAACCTGAGATTGGAAAATTTTACTGACAGATATCCATGAAAATGCGAATGCCCTTGGTGCTCTTCAGTCAAGAATGGCCCATGCCTTCAATTCGTACAAAAAATCCTTTGTTTCTTTGAATCATTATTAAAAATATATAGGTGTAACATGTAATAACATGAAGTACATAAGTAAACAGTTCTCACACCAAATTCATAAGTAACCGTTACATGCGATACCGTCATAGGTTCGAATAACTACGTCAGAGGACCTAATATGACAGCAAGTAAATACAAACTATGTAAGGTCAGGAAAAAAGTCAACACTTTTAAAATAGGTAAATCCTATTTATCCTATCAAGTATCACCTTTCATTATCGTCAACTACAGCCCACACGGTTGAGAAAGATGTGCGAGAAATATTTAAAAGGCAGAGGAAAAAATCACAAAAGCTTTTTCAAAAGTTCATTTAGGTGGATGATAACGATGTGTAAGTACTAAAGAAGCACAATAAACTAAAATGGAAGTGCATAACCTGATATTATGGTGTTGGTGAAAGATGTTTGACTTGACTATGATGACACAAGAATCCTTAAAAAGGAAAAATCTGCAGCACATTCAATGATCTCTGTTTATGCATGTTATTGTACACTCTTTGTTGGCACTTTGGCATTAAAATAGCGAATGGAGATATAGATGATGATGTGTCAGTCGTGGTCGGGGTCTTTGCCATGCTAAATTTCAATTATTTTAATTTTCGTGCCCATTACTAAAGGACTTGACTCAGGTTCATCGCCAATGATTTTCACATGAAATTACAGAGAGAGTTGCCGACATATATTAGTTTGGCGATTTCGCTTGTGTTTAATCTAAAGAACGTTTTTTTGAAAACACGCAATTTTGGAAAATGACACTAGGATGAGCATTGACATTAGTGAGTAAGCTAATCAGTCAGCAGATAAAATTTCAAGTCATCATCCTCCAAAGCTCCGATGTAGCTCTAGTACGTTAGAATTGTGAATGTTTGCTCATACGTACAAAGCGACACATATTTTCGCCTAATGAACTTGTATAAATATCATAAAATGAAGCACACCTAAAATGCAGTTGAAACAAAAGTAAAATCAGTCACAAGTGGATTTTATTGTGATTTCGTGCGCAAAATGACTGTTTTAGTTTGTGCTCCAATTCAAAAACCGATTTGGTTTTGGTTGAGCTGTGCATACTATCAAATCATACATGAATGACCATACGTTTCGTGCTGTGCTCTATAAGATCGTGAACAATAAAACGGTTGACATTTAATGAGAACATTCAGTGTAATCCGAAAATAACTACAACAATTGCCAACAATTAAATGACGCAGTTTCATGTGCTTGGACTTCAGATTCAAAGGCCAACTAAATTGAAACAAACAAAACAAAGTTGAATATTTGCGCTGTGGGTTTTGATATACTGATCATGATCATTTTTGAGCATTTGCAGATCTACTTGACGTGTTTTTGTTAGCTGGTTAAATAAATAAACTTTTTACAGCTTTGTTTGTAGAGATAGTTAGCAGCTAAGCAAACAGTTGAGTTGAGAACTGGGGCTCAAAAATGATATACAAACCTAGTTCTTTGCAAAAAAACACATTTTTATAGTAGATATGAAAGAGTAGTAGAATAGCTGATGGAGCAGTTGATGAAGCGTGCGTAGGTACTTTTACAATAGCCCATCCCGGTTTGTCCCTCTGTTGGCCTTAACTCTTGACGGACTGGTTGTGTCATTGTTGTCGCTATTTTATGACTTAAAAGTGGACAATTGTAGGAATGAATTTTGTTTATTCTGTCATTTTATTGTGTTGACTGATTGTCATCTATCGTTTCGCATCCTACGCGATGAAAGTTTGAATTAGGATATTGAAATCCACGTTGTATCAAATGAATGTGCTTGAATGAATGGATATGGAGTCCAAAGTACTTTCAAATTTCATTCTGAATTGAAGTACGCTATTGGATGCTCAAAGTTGGATATTGGCTGTACAAAGGATTTTATAGGAAAAATTTCGTCCTGATTGTAAATTTCCTCTTCCTGTTTAATTTATTATCTAGTGGTTATGCATATCTGATAAATCAGTCCGAAAGGAATAGGTCCATTTTATGATTTAATAGTGCACTACTACAGTAAGTGGTCATGCTGTCTGCCTCTGCGATCCTCATCCTCATTTCGTCGTTACGTCTGTTTGTGGTAAATTACAGACTTGAGAGAATTGTGCAACATGTAGGCAACTGAAGAATGAGTTGTGAATGAGCAATATGTATCATTACGTGATGATGATGAAGATTTAACAGTACTAAAATTACTTGTTTGTTGTGTTTTGTGTAGTTTTCAGGGATAGGTCAACTCTAACAAAAGTAAATCCGACAAACTCTTATTAAAATATGAATTTCTGAATAATTTACACAAACTATTGACCATTCAGCTTGATTTTTAGTAAATCAATAAGAATCATGCTCTCATTATCGATGAGTATGTTGTCACTTTTGGTGTAGTCTTCATAAAAATCGCTTCATCCTGTCAGTCTGCTCCTGGATACTCTTGGAAATTTTATATTCATAAGAACGGGCTTGGCACGTTTTACCTGAGGATTACAAAATTCCACAGAAGTGGGAGGTTGATAAGTGATTAAAAGTGAAAACAAAATTGCTTCGATCATCATGTCACGAGAAAGGAAAGTTACATTGAGGAGAATAAAATCAACACAGGTAAAGTAAAAATCCCCTATATATAATTTGTAAAACAAAATCTTCATACGCTCTTATTCAATCCTGGTGAAAAAAATTAACCACAGATTTCTCCGCAAGTCAGTTAAATTCAGTATTAATTAATTAGAAAACTACAACGTGACTGCTACACGTAATGTGGTACATGCTGATAAAGGAATTAAATTTGTTACCCTTTTAGATTTGCGGCTTGCACTGTAAAAACGAGACTTATTTTGCTTTGCACTCTTGACTCTGTAGCTAGTTGCTAGTATATTATGATGCTTCTCTGATTTTAAAAAAAGATTGAAAAGTCTTAATAGAAAAATAAAGATGCACATTTTCTAACATGTAAGCAAAGAGTAAGTTAATTATATATCATGATTTTTTCGGAACATGAATACTGTGCACAAAAACAGCCAAATAATTACTAGTTACGAAAATCTCTAGTCACGCTGAGACTCTTGCATATTTGCAGTTACTGAAAGAAAGACGGTTGTTTCCTTTTATGCATTAACAAGTACATTGCGAATGAAAAATGATAATGATGTTACGGCCACGGCGTGTTTGTTTCTATTTTGTATGTGCTTCTTCACTTCCTCTTTGTTTTGAGTTTGGTTTAGAAAACTTTACAAACAAACCTTTGTAAAGAAAATCTAACATTTTCCGCCTTCGTGTATTTCTCAAGAAAAAAAAACGTTAAACAGAGAAAACTATGTAGATATTCTACTACTCTGTAATGAAATCCTTTTAAATTTAACATATTGCATTTTTATAAAGTATTTTATATAAATGACGGTTTGCAATAATCCACATAAAAATGAAAAATCTTCGCTGCTACCCACAGATAATAAACATAGTGTGAAGTAACACGTTATCTGTTTTCTTGTCATTTAAGGTAGTTGTATCACTTGAATGAAATGTGGTGATAATGATAAAAATATGAAACTTTGGCTATACACGTATATTAAAAGCATAATTAATTATCTATTTTATTAATCCTCTAGACGCTTCTTTACCAACTATATAGCAATTTTCCAGTAAAAGAATATAAAGAATATAAATCGCATATGTTTTTTTCCAACTTTGTAGTTTAAGGATTAGTTTATGATGAAAGTTTAGTAATAATTTCCATCATAATCACTGGCGGTCTAATGCATGATCGGGGGATAATTAATTATATTACCTTACCCTCCTAAATAACAATAGCGTGGGCAATACAATATCCTTTCATGGAGGTCTTTATTTTTAACCAAAACTAGATTGAGTTTTTGTGCTGGCTCATGCTGAGAAATGAAAATTGACGATATGGTGGCAAGTAATATTTTTATGGTTTATATCATGGTTTTAAAAGAATCATCATCGGTCAGCATGAAATCCGATAGTTCAATATTTTTCATGCTGTTACGAAGTAAGGGTAAAATAATTGAGAGGAAGCGATGCTGCATATTAATCAATAAAATATTTAGATAGACATTTCTTGGCACTAACATCGCCACAATGTTGGTCACCAACTTATACCACCGCCAGAAAAACATCGTTTACAAGTCTTTATAAAAGCCAGTCAGCGTCTTCGCCGTCGTTATTATCGTCTAGCTTGAGGCACTTTGTGAATGAAAAAAGCCTTATTTTATGAAAAGAGCACACCTTGACTTGACTCTGGCTTTCTAGTAAGTGTGTGGTGTGTGGCCAGGTATACGCACACACACACAAAAACATCTTCAAAAAAGTGGGCTACATATTAATCTAAAATACTCACTTTATTTCCCTCTGGCACGTATTTTTGTCCCACACATGGATATGAATATTTAGGAAGTTAATTTGAATATAATACATAAAACTTTAGAATTGTTTGTTGCCACCAACTAGCGTCACACTTGTAAAAAATGAATGTTTTGTCTGTGTATAATAATGAGGAGGAGAAAATACAAGCATCATGATACGATTGCGTTGTGTGTTGGACCATGGCTGAAACAGCGTCATGGCTTTGATGATGATTAGGATCACGACCTTTGATAATGGTAACGTCCACGTTCTTGAAAAACGGTAGTATTCTTCTGCCTCTGCCACCTTTTTCTCTAGTGGCAGTACAGGTGAAGCAACGGGCAACAACTATCAAGCTCATTTACTCATTTCCCAATCTTTCCTGTTTTTAATCTTTACTGCATAACAGTTTGTTTTTCACGTACATCACATAAAAATGCGCAACAATGATTTACTACTAGTTGTTTTGTCTATGAAACGGTGATTGGTTGCATATCTTAAGGGCAACCTTGATCTCAAGAAATAATATTGGGGAAAACTTAGAAAGACCTTGACTCTATAGGTATTGTGAATTTCAAACGGTTCTTGGTTCTTCTATTCAAGATAATGTGATATGCAAATATC
Source organism: Willowsia nigromaculata (assembly GCA_034700605.1). NCBI lineage: Eukaryota > Metazoa > Arthropoda > Collembola > Entomobryomorpha > Entomobryidae > Willowsia > Willowsia nigromaculata. Next base: position 2,890 of record JAQIXX010000509.1, on the reverse strand, counting down.
AGTGTTTTTAATGTTAAAAAGTTGGATTGCTATCGATCACGAGGAACCAAGAAGAATAACGGTAGTTATTTTACTAGTACTTGACCCGTAACAGTCACTCATCACTTCTTTATGTGTGAACAGTGAACATGCGTGTCTCATTGTTTAAATTGGCAGACTTGATTGATTACAATATGTTCAACAATAGCTAAGAACAGTGTATAAAATATCTGTAACAAACGCTCAGATTAAGAAAACAAACAAAAGATTTGTGTCTAATCATGTGTGATATTACTAGAAACAGATTTCTTGAGTGTTTTCCGAAATCTAAGTCTACTCACCATCAAAATCATCAGGAAAATGGGGTTACCCCTCAAAATCCACAATTGTTGGTAAATTGGTTTACTTGACTCTATGTAAAATATAAGCATACAATAAACCTATATCTACTATTAAGCTAATGCGTAACTTTTTATTGAAAATAACAATATATTTGCATAAAAACTACATATTATAAAATACGATAGAGGACATTTTAGGCTTTATGTATATTCTTGCGCTATATGTGTAGGCTGGTTTTAACACACAGTTCTTCTGGGAATCATAAACACAAAGAAAACCTGTTGCATTTTATTGATGAATTTCATATGATATTGTTGTAAACTACAAAGTAGATGCAGTAATATGAAAACAAATGACTGATGCTTGCCGATAATAAGATTAATATCAAAATATATAAAAATCATAATATTGTCATTAATTTTCTATCAAGGAAATCAAAGTTATATACTGATTGAGCCTTTACAGATGAGCAAAATATTAGTCTGACTGTATTATAATTCATTGTTCAAAGTATAAAAGTAGGTTTTAAAATAAAATTTTCTTGATAAATGAAATGGGGGAATAGTTAATATTGAGCATTCCTACAAACGTATGGATATACACGTTATATCTCATCAAGATCATACGTATAAAATTATGTTGTGTAACCCGGTGTTATGCTACTACCAACCCACTAGGCAACTCACCAGCACAATTTGTCTGTAGAAAAACCTGCCTTAGCCTTGCTTTTTCCTGTCCGTGAGTCGAGGATTAAGGTTTGTATAAGGTAGTAAGTACTACTCACACAATTAATCGTAGTAGCAGCCAACGTGTAAGCATTTCAATTCAAACGCTGTCATCAGTCATTTTAACTTCATATCTTGATACTTGTCTTGTCTACATACATCGCATCTATCATTATTGCTCTACCTTACCTTACCTACTTCTGCCGAACTACTTTCAGTCCGACTGTGTGTCTCGTTAAAGTAGTTTTTTCCTATTAAAATAATTACTAAATAACCTGCTCTACCTTTGTGATTTTTGTTGATTTATGTGGCGGACTTTATACGATTCACTCGGAGATTATTAAAATTCTGTTTTCCGATCTCGTATCAACATTGCAGTCAACGTTTTGCGAAGATGATTGAGCGCAAAGATTTATTTTGATGACACCATTTTGAGCAGAACGCGCTTCAATGTTGTAGTGTTTTATGGGTAAATGAGGGTTGCCAACTTTGAGCATAACAATTTGGGTGGTAAAATATGAGAAGATGACGTGTTAACACACTTGTCTAAAATTATAACGGTAAAATTAGAACAGCATGTTGAACAAATATAGCGCAAAAATGTAAAAACGGATCCAGTTGTCGTGAAATTAGATTTTGGGGCGAGAATTCATGCTGACAACAAGCCTTGTCATTGCAAAATGCATATTATAAGAAAAAAAACATCTTTAAAATCTTGGCTTTTCGTTGAATTAGTCATGTTAAAAAATAACACAATGCTAAAGCCTTTATTTTGATAACCAGAATTGTGATAGGAATGCAATGAGTCGAAAATGAATTTAGAAAAACATTGGGCTAGTCACTAGTCTATGTGTACTTTGAGCATCAACCACCATTACCAATAACCTATATGGCTACACATAATGTTAAATGATTGATTGAAAACGAAATTCGAATAAAAAATACGAGGAACAAGCAATATAAACTATATACATTCATTCTGAGCTTTTGCAGAAAACCATTAACACAGATGCACGATACGAGCTGAAAGTAATTTGGATTAAGAAACCGTTGAAAGCTTCAGTATTGTATTAAAGGCTTATTTAGTTTGGGCTTGGTCCTATTTTATATTTCGTATCATTTAATGGTGACTGACGACGACAGCGACGATGAGCTTGTGATTTACAAGTAATTGGCGAGAACATTTGATAGGACTGAGGAGGCGAAGCTTTAGAAGTTGTCAAGTTGTGCTTAGTGGTCGTGATTGGTAATTGGGTATTAGCTATTTTCTTAGTTCTCGTTTTTTATATTTTCCTTTATACTTTTGGGCGTGTAATGAACACGGTAGGTAATACAAGGAGCAATGCATACGATAAAAATGCCAATCAAGGTTGTTATTTGGTAAAGTGCAAAGGGTAAAGTGGTGAGGATTACATGTCTGTCTGCAACTATCTGCAAACTACTAGTGCAACTGCTGCATGCGAACAAAGTATATCTATTGTAAATGTGTTGTCGTAATAGGATGATGCATTTTTTTGCATTTATGTATAGCCTTGCAGTGTTGAACTTGAAGATGTGCTTTTGGCTCTTTGTGCTTATAATGACAATAATATGTTAGTTTTCTAGATATAATAGCTTAAGTACGATGACTGCATGATTACCAAAGCGTCACTGAAAAATGTCGCTATCAATACAATGTGAATTGCATTTTTAAATAAATGTACAAATTTATCCAAAGATGTATTGCAAACCTTTAGCTTACCGTTACCCAGACATGGCTCCGGGTTTTATCGCGGGCTGGGGAAATGAATTTAACCCGTATTTAATCGTACCCATTTATCACTTGATTTTAGTGGGTTTTGGGT
>JAQIXX010000508.1:0-57050 GCA_034700605.1 Willowsia nigromaculata | reverse complement strand
AGGTGGGGGCCAGTGGATCCCTGGAACTTCTCAGCCTCAAAGATTGGGCAGTCCTACTCAATCTACAACCCAGTTCCCTCCTAGAATGCAGTCTCCGGATGCCCAGCAACGAAGCCCTGGACAAGTGTGGAACGTTCGAGCACAACCAGGGAATTTGATAACTCCAGGTTCTCCAGGAACTCCAAACGCTGCTCCATACGTAAGACAGAGTGAAAGCAAACCGTTTTCCATAATTTTGTTTTTAATAACTTTATTGTTATCATTGTGTTGTCAAATTTACCTTTCGTTGTTGCACTCCCCCAAATTAATTTTTCTCCTTGATTCCGATTTGTTTATCTTCACTTTACTTTACTCACGGATTGACAACTTTACTTAATTACGTAGAACTTACCATATACCTAACAAAAATTTATAAACCGTACATTTAGCTAAGCTTTTGAACGCGTTTGACTGTTGTGACTCACAGCTTTAAACACATCAGCTCAGATTTTCTTTACTCTCACTCTATATTATCATATCAATATCCTTACCCTGCCTTACCACTCTAGTTACTGTTACCAATAATTTTTTTTATTCATTCATTTTGAATTTGCTGTTCCTTATTTGAAAGTTGACTCAGTTTTAATTAGATCTTTATAAGCTGCATTGAGTATCATTAGTAAAAGCTATGCTAAAATAACTCGACACTCGACTACAAAGAAAGTCACATTGAAAGAAACTTCACGACCAATTAATTTCTGTTCTATCAATCGGTACAAGCTGCATGCGTCTTGCTTCTAGGTCAGTTTCTCAATGTTATTTTTGTAAACAGTTTACTCGGTCAATCCCAACTTTTCAGTTTCTGCAGAATAATTAATTCTTGAACGCTACATAGTTACTATTGACAATGACACTTCACCTTACGTTACAACGTAGGTATGTCAAGTTCATGTGTATTCAATAACCACTCCACCCACGCACACACGTTTGTGTTTTATATAACCAGTTAATTGTATCCTGGTAGTTTTTTGATTGTTTCGATGCGTTTTCTAACCTAAACCTTGAATTCAACTCCATATTTAAGATTAGATCTCATTTTTGATGGATTTTGCTAGAGAAAAGATTTTTATAGCACTTTTGCAATAACTTTTGTCGTCCAATGGAGTTTATTAATTGTGTTCACAATAAGAAGCATCTTTAACGTTTCACGGTAGTTTGTTCCATGTTGTCTGTTTCGATATTTTGCATGCATAATTAACCTAACGAATTTAACGAGCGACGGGGAGAATTTTACATGGAGAACTGGAACGGTTTTTATTAACGTTTCGCAAGGTTTACGAGGGTTTTCACTGAATTTTTTATTCAATTGAAGTGGAAGGATTGGAAAGTTTTTTTCCATTTAACTAGTTTGACTTTTAATTGCTCTTAATCCTTCAGCATTGTATACCTAAACATGTTTTCGTGAAAAGTTATAAAATTTATTTCATTACAAATCTAACAGCACTTACTTAAATATCCATTTTGAATGATAGCTTGATGAGTTTTACGATCGATATCTTCTGTCTTAAAGTTTGTTTTTTAGTTGTTTGCTAAATATTTTTCAGTTATATTCGCATGAATGGCATGTGTAGTTAAATTTAACATATTTTATACGAATTGCAAATTCTCCAATTAACTCAAGCTAAGCTGGATATATAATGCGTATATATAAATCTATTCCTCATGAAAATGTTGTGAGCAAACAGTTTATAATCATCTAACAATAACACACATTGTTTTTCTATTATTTAGGCTCATTATATAGTTTGTCAGCAATTAAAGGATTTAGTGCATTCATATTTAACCAACTTAATTTTATGAGACAATTGACAGTTTGCAACTTGTTGCGCAAGTTAGTTTTCAGATTTTTTTGACTGATTTTTGGGTCAGATTTGGCTTTGGCATGGCTGATTAGCTAAAAAATGGTGTGATATTAGGAGGAATAAAAAACTGATAAAAAACTGTATGGGTAGGTACAAGTGGTTAACTCCAAAACAAAGACAGCTTTGGCGAATTTGCTGAACAATAGACTGCAAGGGAACAGTACAGGGATTGACTCGAGTACAACGACGAGTACTGGTAGCTCAATGGTAACTCCTTCAACATCCACGACTCTTACGATGTGTCCATCATCACAAAACCTCCCAGTTTCCTCCTCACAATCACAACAACTTCCCCTTCAACACCCAGTCACACAACCGTCATCTCAAACTTTGAATGTTGTGAATCAGAGAAGAACTCTGTCCAACCTTACTAACAGCTGTAAAACAATTCATCAGGTTAACAGTTATGGGACCGCGGCCGCCCGTGCTGGATTGAGTCAGTCCCCGACGTCTGTTGCCATTTCGTCCACACGCATTCCGTTTTATGGCTATGAACCAAATTTCAAACGTAAGTTCACTTTGCATTGCAATGAATAATATGACCGTTTAAATATTTTTACTTTATCCGTTAACTACACCTCTGTTTAATTTAGCTCCACAAAATGGCTTCCTAATTGGTTGTGTTTTCTGGGCTGCTCAATCAATGGACGATTCCAACTGGCGTCGTACAATTATTTTGTATGGAGGGGAAATTCTGAATGAATACAACGCGATGAAGGTGACGCATGTTCTGTGTAACAATCAGAAATTTCCAGAATTTCAACAGGTGCTGCGAGATGGAAAGCGACTGGTAACACTCCACTGGCTGAGTGACACGTGCTGCCGGAAGGTTATGGCACCTCCCTTTTATGCTATGCATTTACCTACGCCTTATAATGAGTAAGTTAAGCAACTCACGAATCTCAACAGTAGCAATAGATTCAAATTCGTTCAAATTACATGATTTGAAACATTTGTGTCTCATTTCTTCCTCAGGGATAACCTCCCATTAAAAGGGCAGCCCTTTTCGATGACTGGATTCGAAGGGGAGGATCGTGAACGTGTCCTCAAGATGCTTAAGCTTCTAGGAGCCGAATGTACTCCGTATTTCACGAAACTAAACAAAGGTCTTGTTGCTTTTCGGTAAGATTTTATTTATGTTTTCAGCACAAATCAATTTCATACGTATGTTTTAATGTGGTCATTGAAGGGTTTTCTAATCTAAATCATATTACTTTTGACAGCTCCGAAGGCGCTAAATTCACTAAAGCTAGAGAATGGAAATTACCTGTGGTCAACATACAATTTCTGAATGAATTATTACTTGGCAATTCTTCATGCTTGCAAATGATTCATAGTCCAAAGTATCAGCATTTCACTTTGGAACAGCCCTTTCGATTCGATATCAATATTAATCCAAATTTGATGGGTAAGCTTTGCCATTTTCAATATACGGCTATACTCTAGAATTAATTGCAGACTATGTTAAATGCTTTGATGCTATACATTGTCACTGACTCTCCGTGTTTTATCATTAGCTGCCTGGAAAACTCCGATTCGTGTCAGCAATGATATATTGGAGAAATTCAAAACTGGAAAGCGGCCACTAGAAAATCCTAATGAAGACGGTGGTGAGAGAGCTAAACGCATAAAGTTGATAGACGACGAAAAGACACAGCTTTCTTATCTGACGGAAGCTGTAACTGAGCCAGTAAAGCAGGAAAACGATAGCAAAAATGATATTGAAAATAAACGGCCTCCTGTGGTCATGTTCACTGGATTTAGTGAAAAATTTAAAACTCAGGTAAAGGTTTTCTCTCTTTAAATTGCTTACGACAAAAAGTGAATGTTGTGCTTAGGTTAGCCTATATTTTACTGGTTTATACAAGATGATTGTTTATTGTTGTATCTAGGCAAAGGAACAAGTTGTGGCTCTCGGAGGACGGGTTACCATTGAAATTAAAGAAGCGACGCATTTAGTTTGTTGGGAGATTGTAACTTCAAAATTGTATAGTGCACTATGTCGAGTAAAGTACATAGTTGGTGCGCCGTGGATCCGTGACAGTGTGAAGGCAAAACGCTTTGTGGATGAATCCACATACATTAGTTGTGTGGAAAACTTTGAGAAGCACCATAAAGTCACGATAGCGGAAGTGCTCAAGAAGCCAGATAGACATTTATTATTTAAAGTGCGTAACAACTAACATCATGCAAACTTTGGTATTATTGTAGACTTTGGTACCGTTGTATCATGCGTAATACTTTATGCTTTCTTTTTTATTAACAGGGGATGACATTTTTCATCACACCAGGGATTATCGGTCAGTCAAGACGTGATCTAGAAAATATAGTAGAATCAGGGGGTGGACAATCCGACAAACTGCAAAAGTCAATGACGGATGTCCGATTGAAGGCTAGAAAAAATCCCCGTAAATACATCGTCATTACTAGTCCCGAAGATTTTGAAATGTTTAGCGATTTTTTCTTCTACAAGCCATCGAAACCACTGAGTAAGAGTATACCAATTATATTGTGTGCTAAAGAATCGTTTTCAAGAATATAGTGAACTTAATCTCTGCTACGAAAATTTGTTTTTTTGCAGGTGTATTTACCACCCATTTCCTATATAAATGCGTAGCGGACCAAAAAGTGGACTTCGGACCTCTGCCATCGAAAAAGGCTACCCAAAAAGTGGGACCTGCCAATTCTGCCTAACTTCAAATGGTATTATTAGAAGAGCTATGCCGTTCAGCCTTTTACAGTGTGGGTTTTAAGTATTATAGATCACTAGCTTCCTTTTCTGTCTATTTCAATGATATTATTCAGGTGATATCATACCAATAAATGATATCATTTTAGTTATTTTTTTATCTTCGGGTATTGCAAAAGTAGAATGATTAGCGATTTTGCTACATTTGTTATGTGTGTACAGTTAGATGTTTGTTCAGGTTTGTAATGTTTTCAAAGAGTAACTCATGGTGCACACAAAAAATAAAACGGTAAAATTACCTTACCATGTGAAGAAATAATTTATTACATAATGTAAAAATTTTGTATATAAACTTGTAAATATTATACATAGTCAATCAAATTCAGGGACAATATATATTAATCCCATTGTTTATACCTCATTGATTGCATTTTTATTGTTTTATCCCTTGTCATGTGTTAAAAGAGATGTTAAATATATTTGTCAAATGTGCCTTGAACGTTGTTACAGTTTTTTAACAATAAACTTATTATACAGAATTATGCTTATATTGTCTGTTTTATATTCTACCAATAAAGCTCAGAATATACTGCATGGAACTTTAAAAGATTGAATTTGGACATCCATTTATGTATTTATTTCGTTTATTCTAAAATATAAGTTACGATAAGGGCCATTTCAAAAATTCTTTTTATCATCAATAATGTTAAGCTTACTCGGAGACTGACTCTAATGGAAGTTTTAGCTTGATTGGTCACTTTCATACGAAGTTCGCTACCAGCAAGTCATCTGAAAGGAAAAAAATTCAAACATCATCATATTAGGAAAAACATACATTTGAATGGGGAGAATGTGATTCTTTCATATAAAACTCATGTTGATCGAATGACTATAGCTATCCCATACAGAACGTTGGGAACACAAAAAGGAAACAACCACTGTAAAAATGATAAGTGTTTTTTATATTACTTGACCCTATTACACTGAACTTGACCATTTTAATTGTTATTGTTGGATTAGAAACCGTCAGTCTCAGGGTTCTACTACCTAAACCCACTTTGAAATCCTACAGTAGAGATTACTTTGTTGCATCCATAGTCCAGACTTCATGCACTTACATGAATAGTTATGATTGCATTAGATGGCGTGAGTACATCAACTTATAATACTTCGCTTCTTCCAAACCTTCCGGTAAAGCGACATGAGTGCGTAGGTGTAAACGTAATTCTTAATGAGGCTTATGACGATATATGATCATACTATGGAAGGGACATGCTACTGTGTATTCACTTGAAAGAAAGCGTTACGAATGATTAAATTAAAATTGCAATAGAAAATTCATCTAAATCCATAACGTCTCGAAATCCTCTAATTTTTACATATTCTGTACGTATGAGATCAATACGAAAAATCAGCTTCAATATTAATCGTCTTGGACTCCTAGAGTCCATAAACCATTAGTTTGATTTGGATTTCAAGGTAATGTGCATTTTAAGAAGACAACTAACTATACGCAAGCAACTGGAGGACAAACACTTGCCTATATTATAACCCTGAATATGGCATGCTTGCTGCGTTTCTACTTCTTTGTTTTCACAGAGCTACCGCACTCCTGCTACTCACCATAGGTGACGGGCAACAATAGAGTAATTTGTTGTTTCTCTCGATCATTAATCAAGCGAAAAAGAACCGACCGGCGAGTGTCATTCTTTTTTTTAAACAGAACCCATCTATTCACTATTATTCCTGTTACAAGAAAGCATTGATGCTTCTTTTTCTTGAGATGAGAGGATCAGCAGTCAATAAACCAAGAAGTTTGTGTAGCGCAAAGTCGTACTGGCAGACATCAAATTGAACGAATGATTTTTTTCCTCTTGTGCTACTGCAGATGCTGCAGTATCACCGTTTTGACTGATCTCTTCGTTTTAAATAGATTCCAAACCTTATTTGCTAAAGACGGTAACGAATTTTTCTGCTCCATATTTTCCAAAGTTTCGATTTTCTAGAAGCTGCAGTGTGAAAATGGGAAGGAAAAGTATGCAAATGAGAATTGAAAAAGGAATCAGTTTAAAGCATCAAGCGAATTGTACCAGAACTTTTGGAAGTGAGTGAATGGACGATCTTTAGGGAGTGGAGAAAGGGAGAGGGGAAAGTTCTGCGCTTTGGAGATAGGCATCCCCTTGTTCTCCAGTCGTCCGCTTGCATGTCGTGTGCCAGTGAGATAAGCGATGAATGACTATGTGCACGTTGGAAAAAATGTTTGTGGGCTGTCGAAGAAACGTCGTCGTCGTTTTCTCCTTCCTTTCTTTTCACTACTGCACTGCCTTCTCATTTTGGTTATTGTTGGTGTAAGCACAGCCAGCAACTGCAAGTGACATTGCTGTAGCAGCCACTACTACCCGATTTTATTATAAGTATAACAATAAGCCATTATATCCTGCATGTTAGTTATAACAGCATATTCATTCGGTATTAAAAAACTTACGCATCCAAAATCATTTTCTCCAAAACACTACAGTGCAATTAAAAATGTACGCAAGTAAACAGTAATCCACCCTTATTTAGTTTACATCTTAAAACTTATGGAACTTGGAATGCATATTAATGATAGGGAAATCTTCAATGTGTGTAGAATGTACAATCTAATAGTTTTGAAAGAAGAAGCATACCTTTGGAAAGAGAAAGAGTCGTATGCATCTTGTTACCTATTGTACATCATCATACATGTCATACATATTGAATATGTACGCATACGTTTCCCTAACTCAAACTCTTCGATAAGAAAAGAAGTGTTGGAGCGTGTTTAACATGACACTTTTTTCCATTGATGTGCGTTACCAACTTGTACTTAACCTTAAAGGTGATTATCTCAATACTCATAAAGGCAAGTCTCAGGCAGGATGCAAACCACGGTTCGTTTTGCAAATGTACAAAAATGGTTAATAATATGCTCAGTGTTTTTTGGTACAATGAATTCAGTAAGTAGCAAATATCTGGAAGCTTTGAGAGGAATAGATATAATGTTAATACCGTTTATTATATAGCATGAATGAATGAATGAATGAATGAGAAATTGTAGTGCTCCTTGTAGCAAAAGACCACCAACGGGTTAAGTTGTATTATAGCTGGTTGTTGTTGTACTCTGTATATAAACACTGCTTGACTGCTTCTGTTCTAAAAAAGTAAAGGGCCCTATCATGGCCCCATCCTGTTTTTTATCGTTCATGAATTATTCTTGTCCTTTCCCATGCATATGCATCACCACTGTCAAGTTTCTTAAATCACATCTCCTTACAGGATAATGTGGTCTTCTGATTCGAAGAAATGATTCCTTTAAAGCAGATGTACAGAGTGGGTGATCAAACTTTACACGCATAACTTGCGAGCCTACATTCCCTCACCAAAATTATTGTTTCATACAAAATTGTACTGAGAACATTCAAAGTTTCTACTGAAAGATTTCATTTTTATTTCCATCTTGTGAAATCCTCATAGGTAAACAGAAAGACATTGTTAACAGTGTTATTATTACACTTTGTAAGATGCAATTTTTACAGTTTGAAGAAATAAAGGTTTGGCAAAGCTTCCCTTAAGACTCTATACCTGGTAGGATCCTTCCAATCCTCATTGTAAAAAAATACTACATCTAAAGACCTAATCCCCGAGAAATTTTTTAAATCGCTTCAATACTTGTTGTGTATAAGCAAAAATTATCATCAATGAAGACGATTTACACAACAAGAGGAATGTGAGAAATTAAGGCACACTTTTACACTTCTCGACTGTTTACTACTTGAACAATCAGTCAAATGAATGACAAGAGGTGAGAGGCAACTGAGAGGAGAAAGAAAAGAACTGTGAGTACGGAACATGATAAGAGTATTATGGTATACGGTTGAATGGTGACAAACATAATATTTAGGATGAACAATGACCGAAACGGTTGAATGAATGTTTGAAAAAAATAGTTCAACATGAATGAGCCTACTCGTTGTTCGAGTTCATTGTTGATTTGTGGATGGGGATGGAGAATGGATTGGTGTTGAGTGAGATGCTTATAAATGCTTGGTTTTGTTGATGTCATTATGTTATTTGGATCTTTGGATCATACCAGGCATTGGAAAAGGCTTTAATGTTTGAAAAAAAGTTTTATGCTTATGTGGACCGGTCATTTGTTGCAGCCTTCCTCAATTATTTGTACCCCTCCAGGTAGAAGGTCCATGTTCCACCTACACACACCCATCCAACAATTGTTTCAAAGTGTCAATGTCGACGTTTGCCTTTCCTCTGAAACGCTTCAGATCCTCCAACCTCACACTGAACGTGAGAATCATTCATCTGTTTGTATTAGATTTTGTTATGTCCAGCTTATTTCTCTTTTTCTGTTTGGTGATGACGATAATGCGATGAGAAGGATAAATGTGCAATGCACGCTACCTAGTTTTTTCAACAATGAGTGAGTGATGAACCGAAAGAAAAAAGCTGCGACTAAACACTTTTATGCAGCCAACATTTTGCCTCTAGAGCTAGAAAATATTTTATGACATTCCAAATGAACGTTGTCTTATAAATAAATGACATCTATAGATTTTTAGTATTGGTCACTGGAAATGTCAATTGGAATGCTAACATCTCGTTTCACAACGGATTTTTGAGGAATCTGAGGTGACAAAGCAGAAGCTGAAATAAAGAGAGCACTTGTACATACGCATTCAAGAAAGGCATCTAGTCATTTAGTCTGTATAGCAAGTGTTAAATACAAATACAGATAGATTTGGAGCAGAAGGGAGAGAGTAATTTTTGACCACACAGTCTGATCAAAGTTGTTTCTTGACATTAGGAGCTCTACATTTACCCTCTGTGCACTTGGATAAACTCTGTGTAAATAAAAAATGATGTGATGCATAGGAACTCTTGATCTCAGCGAAAGCTAGCACTAATAATGCTAGCAATACTTAAATGCATGACAAATAAAAACATCAAGCATAACGTCATGGACACAAAAAGTTGTAAGCGTCTATGTACTATTAAACCCCATTAAAAAATTATCAAACTTCAAAAGAAGAGTAAAAGATTTATGTTAAGCGAAATTGCGCCTCTACGAAGGTAAAGAGGGACGAATACCTGTGCTTTCAACGGCATCTGTGTCTGGTAGGTGTTGCAATGCGGTTTTAGTGTCAGTCCCCATCACCATGTCATCTCATTAGGTATTATCCCCTTGCTCGGAATTGCTGCTTTTGTCTTTGTTTTATCAAAATTGCTATCAAGTTTGGTGGGCCCATTGATGTGTTTTCTGCGGTTTGTGGTGGCGAAACTTACACAGTTCTCTCCTCAAACTGGTACATAAAACCGAAAACGACTGTTAACGCTATATAGTTTGCTATTGCTGCTGCCTCCCATTCACCATTAACCGTGTTTCCATTTCGCATCCATCCGCAGCAATAAAAATACTACTTACACCTTATGCCTTATGTGCATACAACCTTATCATACAAATATAAGAATCCTTTAAGCCTCCAAAAAAAAGTCTCATTTCACTAAACGCATACGACGACTTTATTTGAACCTTCTAAATTCTAATACCAGTACAATTACCACACTTCTATATGATGCCGAGACAATACTTTCATTTTATTAGGTTGGAAATTCCATAATACGTATAATATTACTACTACATCCACTCTCTCTCTCTCTCTCGTTTCATGAGTGTCGTTGTATGTACATGCATGGGGCACATATCCATGCATTTAGATCGACTCATTATGATCACTTGACTTAAGGAACAGTCGCAGTGTAGAATACTAATGAATAATAGAGAGAAAACAGGCTGTCTCCTTCCAACTTCTAGCAGCGGTCTCTCTCTTTTCGTTAGTATAGATGTGTACTCATTTCGCTTCATTTTACCTACCACCACTACTGACTTCCACATCAACAGTAGGAGTGGAAAGAAAGCTAGAGAATTTAGCAACATCACACACGCACACATGCCACAATTCAATCGTTTCTATTGGCTATATGATTACGTAATCCATTTTACACGACACAACGTGGCGTCATCATCACCAGTGATCAACCCAAGAGTATCCTATGCTTTACACGTACTTATCGACCTTATGGCGATTTTACCTTTTTTAATAAGCAATAAAGCTTATTATGCATTCAGTTCATATAAGCAATACCACACACAGGGTCTATGCAGAAGAGTTGACTTGTGGACTGCAACTAAAGAGGAGATATAATACTTAAAATGATACTCACATTACCGATTTGTAATAGACCCTTCTTTCCTTCAAGTCGTTTCCCTATTTAAATAATACAGCGGTTAGAGAGTGAGATTTATTAAATGACATTTGTTATGAAAGCTGTACATGATTTTTAATAGAGGAATTGAAACCTGAAACTAATTTTAACAATATGGCGAGTTATTGGCACTTTGGCTACCACCATGATGATGATAATTACATGAAAGTTACTGTGTTACATGAAGGGAGAGATGAGAGACTCTGATTTCCTTGTACTCCCTAGGCAAAGAACACAAAGGGATTCGCAGAATTCTGAAATTTGTATATAAATCTAGAAGTATATATCGTTTTACTTATTTCCCGAATCATGTACCAATACAAGAGTATAAAAAAGTATGTACTTTACCATGTCTCGTGACATGACCTAAAATCTAATTCATCATCACATCAGTAGTCACGAGACGAGTACAATGCGGAATAAGAGAAGGGCAGAGAATACATAAAATATGTAATCACTTCTCTGCGACTACTGTACACACTCTGCTCCTATCATCATCAATATCAACATGGACCAACAAAAGGGATCAGATCACAACAAAACCGACGGACGTCTTCTCCCACGAGACGCGAAGAAACTCTCAAATTCTCATCGACAACATCAAATACATATTTTTCATGGATGATTGAATGCTGAAGAAGCCTGAGACCCGAGGAGAGACTCAATGCAACGGCAATGTTCTAATACTCATGTGAGTTGGCTGTTGTGAGTCTTGAATGAATGAATGACGACAATGGAGACGAACTGGCTGTTGCTATAATGTTGCACATGCACACGAAACCCAAGGAGAATGCACTGTTACTATTGTGACAGCGTAAAAAACAGAGGCCACGTATGACAAGATAAGAAGGAATGGAAATTGGAATTGAATGGTCACTTCTTGATCATTATCGTCATTTTTTGTGCACTTGTTCACATATAACGAACATAGTAAATATTCCACTTGTACTCAAACTCAAAGCTTCAGCTGAACTTTTATCATGTTAGCTGTAAGATAATTTTGAATTACTTTCATAGTTTATAGATATTAATGATGATTGCATGTAGGTCTTAACATTTCTTCAAAACTATAATAATAGAAGAATGGTAGATTATGGAGCTGCAATATCATGGAAAATATTCATATCAAAATTTTGAGGTTAAAATGTCAGAGTCTACGCAGTTTACGTAGTTCCAGGACTACAAGCAACAGGAGAAATTGATGTAAACTTGGGACAGTTCATCTCTCTCTCTGTCTTATTTTTTTGCTACATCCCTCTGATCATGTTTTGAGCAGTTGTCCAGAACAATAAAAAATACAAAAGGGGAAAGATTTGACATGTATTCTTGCTGTTTAGTGTAAAATTAATAGCTTCTACACTTGTGTAGCGAATTTCAATTCAATATGCGAACAAGTAGTTGAAATCAAGTTGGAAAACATTTGGATAATTTTTTTAATGATTCAAGATGCCATAATCAATTATTTAATAGAGTGCAAGATATTTTATATTTACAGACTCGGTACTAATATGAAGTAGGAAAAACGGATGGACAGTCAGACAAAACTTGTGAAAACAACAGGAAGCTTTGTTTACACTAACTATAGGTAATGCAATAGTGGAGAAATAAGCCATAATTCACATGTACGCGATGGAGCGTGCAATGTATATGCATAAATAGCGCAAAACACAATGCACCAGTCAAACGTAAACGGGTTACTACTACATTACAAGTAGAAAGTTGGATCTCCCCGTTTGTTGTTTTTTTCTCTCCCTCGCTTTCTTTTTTTTCCCGTCATTCATTTCATTCTCGTTCATGAAGAAGATGATGATGATATGATATGGTGAATAGAAAGGCTCATAATAAGATAAAGAGAAAAAATACTGTGTAATAGCAGGAATGGATGGATGGAGTGAGCAGACAATGCAAAAAACGGAATATACAGCACAACACTCATTTCTCGGATGGATCACTACCACTACTTCTCTTTTTTCACTGTTTCGGCGAGATCCACTCATCCAGCACGACTGCACTGTCTGCGCTCCTCTCTAAACCCAAAAGTTGTCCCTAATGTGCCACAAATCCCAATCAGACTCAACTTACCTCAAGGGACCAAAAGAACATTGCATAGGGAATTCAAACCACATTGATAGTGCAACAAGATCCGAACACAGGAAAAATATAATATAAATAATATCTACTTACTCTACACGCACAATGCACACTTTCCCTTCATTTCAGCTTTTCGACATGTTTTTGAACAATAAGTAAGTACCCCATTTCATTTGCTACATCATTGCAACTTTTGCAGAAAACATGCTGCTACTACTGCTCCCTCAAGCATTCGTTTGAATGAAAAGATTGTATTAATAAAAAAAATTAAGTGATGTACATATGTATGTGTTTTTGGATGTGATTTTTTAAAAGATCCCTGTAAAAATGAGTCAGATCTAAAACAGATTGAGTTACACAATTATTTCAATGACAGATTACAAGGTTTGCGTGTCTCTTTTAATATAGTTCATTGTTGTTACGTTTCATTGCTAGACTCGCCGTTTAAAATGTCACTCAATTTACAATGTTTCTTTTTTTACAAGCATTCATTAAGGTTGACATATTTTGATATTGATAACTGATAATTTGTTACCTTATCCTTATTAAGTTTCTATTACAAATTTCAGGGTGGTAGACACATTATAAGGTTGGTGATGCGTGTAGTTTAGCGAAAGAACCATGCTAATGCATCTATTGCATGTTTTTGCTTAACAATTTACATTTTGGACTTAAAACCAACGAGAAAAATTAACAGAGAATTGTTTTAATACGAAATCATACGTAAAATGTCTATACCAACATCACCGTTTCACACATCGTCTATTGCATTTCCAACTACCCACAACTGCAACAACTGGTTCACGAGCAAGTCATCCGCAACCTTCAACCAATACCTAAAGTGTCTTTTTTACAGTCCATTTATTTACAAATGATTATCATCGTCGTTTTCCTCCCAGAAAGCATTCGGTGGCTGCTGGAATCCTTGTAGATGGAAGCAATAAAGGTGTATTACTACGTAGATTACATGAAACCTTATCTTGTTTTCATAATGATGTTAGTAGTGTCACTCTCTGTTTCTACATGATCGCCTCACCACCGCATAATATCATTCTTATAACAAACACCACAACAGTCAAAGGGTCTCCACTAGTAAAATAAACGGGGAAAAGGGAGAGGGCAAAAAAATCATGTTCTCAGAAGTGAAGGGTCAAAGAAGTCGAGTGGAGAGGTAAAAAGGGAGCGTATAAATTGAGACAGCGAACAAAACTAACGCAAAACTGGGAAGGGAAAAGAGAGAGAGGTGAGGAAAATGCAGGGAAAAAAAGGTAGCGCTCGTAAGTTCCTGGTTTTACTTGACTCACTTATACCTCCAAAATATAAGTATATAAGAAGCAGTGCATTTCAGCGACATATGCAATAAGGAAAAGGAAGAGTTTTTAATGCTTTTACTTTGTCTGCGTCTAATATTATGTGTATATCTGTTGTGTTGTGGTAAATAATATTATGTATGTACAACAACGCACAGAGTGGAATATAAGTATGCATGGAAAAAAGGAGTGGTTTTGAATCTTAAGGCTCCCCAGTGTGATTCTTGGGTTTTGGGACAGTTGTTCAACGCTGTAGGAGGGCTCTCACATCAATCCTTTGTTCTTTTCCGGCTAGAGGAAAAAAACTTATCAAAAAGTGAGCACCCGCATATCTTTTGTCAACCACAAAGGCATGCTTTACTGCAAAACATGAGGCACATGAGGAGAGAAGAAGAGGTACACAGTACACACATACTACAAACTGTTACTTTTTCTCGACCGAAACTGATCATGAAAAAATGAGTAGGAGAGTCAATGCAGCATAAAACTATGCCATCTGCTTTGGGTTTCCCATGTTGATCGGAAAGTATGAGCATAAAAATATTAATAATGTATTTCATGTACTCACGCAAATGTATTATCTTTGAAAATTGATGGAGGTTTATTTTTACTGCTGAAAGAAAGTGAATCCTTTCAGCACAAAGGAAAATGTAAATATCATAAATATACAGATTTGTAATGCTTTGTTTAATGTCAGGTATTTGAAAGCGTATAGAAGGCGACTTGAAGAAACGCTTTTTTAGTTAACATTATAATTTACACATAAAAATTAACAGGCTGGAACAGATCCATTCCAACGCTTTCGCTGCCGGAAATGCACTTGCGTCATAAAAAGTGACTTGCGCATATCAATCGAAGCTTATTGACTTATATTCATGTTAAGCATACCTTCAAATGGAATAGTTCCAAGTATGAAGATTTTTAAGCATATATATTTTTGGGAGGAGAGGGTGGAAAGAATAGAAACGAATTTGAAAGTTTATTCATGTATAATGATATCAGTTGACTTGACGAATTGAGCAAGATTTGTTACGGTTGTTTTCAAAACGTGTCACAAGTTGGTGGATTATTAGGATGGGTACGTCGGACGTGTGACCGACCAGTGACAAGACCAGCATGACGTCTCTCTCTAGAACAGACAGAAATGCTAGCTCATAATATGAACATTACCTCTTCCGAGAAGATCATGCATTTTGAGTAGTTTGCTATGTTGCATCATAAAATTTATTTGCTGTTTTCACTAGTACTAAATGGACAATAAATCGTAGAAGAAATTTACCAAACTGTTTTTTGAAACCCTGCAAACACCCACCTAATTTGCTCCAATATTTTGCGATGTGATGCGATGTGCTACAATCTAAATACAATAACAACAGTTTTGTTGTCAATACTATGCATATTGCAACACCCCAGCCATTCGTTTAATAGCTAATTACTGTTGTTCAAAAACTACATGCGCATCCTACACGTGCCATGAGTTCACTTGAATCGCACTCATCATGTGTTAATATTGTTGTTGTCGGTTGAAAAGTTGAAGTAATTTTACTCCACGCATATCTCTCAAGATTCTAATAGAATTTGTGTCTCTGCATAAGTAAAAGTTACATTTTCTGCAGCCAACATCACGCAATTAGTCGATGCCTTTGGATAGCACATATTCTAAAGTTTTGATCAATTAGTGGAGGATGATGCAAGTCCATAATTTTTTTTATGATTGCGTTGTATGAGGTGAGAGGTTGTAGTTGTAATACAAGCTTGTAGACATGAATATTGCACAAGGGTTTTTGTGAGCCCAACGGCCCATCGTTTTCCCCTGGCGAACCCGATAAAACCACCGACAGCTAAACACCAAGTCAATTGATTGCAATCCACAAAAGTCGACATAATAATTATCCATTATGCTTGCTGCACAATAATGCTTTCAATACACAAAATCTATACAATTTAATTCTGTCTCCAAATCGTTTTCTCAAATTGAATCAGGTTTTCTATGCATTAAATGGCTAATTTAGTTGCACAACTGTCACGATAAGCTGGAAACCCCATGAAAACTACAATGAAATACCTTGCTCCACTGTGATTTCACATTTACCACATTTTTGGGGGAGGATTCAGATACTTGCACCATATTAAGTTGTATAATGTGTAATTTCGATAATAATGTTAAGAGTTAGCAACTTTTCGGCATTCGTGACATCAAAGCCAATTTTCTCAACAATGATTACTACAAATTCAGTAAAATGAGACTTGATGTTCCCAAATGTGAGCGAAAATGGAAAGCCAACATTAATGTTTTCAAATGCTAAAAATTTATGTGTTGCATGCACATATAATATTTGTTTGGCCCCAGACAAATCGATTCTTTAGATTCAATCAAGTCATATACCGACAACTTGTTACTTTTTGCTTCCTGGCAACCAAGTAATGTGAAGCGTACTTGAGAAGTTGGTATATTTCCCAACAAAAATAGTATGAAGTTCTACCCATTTTTTTGCGAGTGTTCCGTCGAATGAGAGCAAATGTAATTGGAATTGGATGCTTGCTTCTGTGCAGCGCATTACACATGGCTTGCTTGCTATAGTCATGTTACTTAAGTAGATCTTGAAACTTGTCTGCAGGTTGTCTTGATGACTTTGAGGAACTACGTAGTCCCAAAATGAAGTTGAAAAAAAAAATATTTTGGATGTTGATGAGATGATGATTTGAGGGAAGGAAAGGAGAAGGAAGGAGATTGAGAGAGAGGAAGTAAGATGATGACGGGAGCGAAACGGAAGAAAATAGCATTTTTCAAGGGAAATAAGATTAGGTTCCCTCGAGTTCCGCCTTCCTTTTTCTTCATCATCTCAAAAAAGTGATAAGGATGATGATGGTGATGATATGATAATGCTTTGGTGCCTACCAAGGAAGCAGTAGTAGTGGGCGTTGTTTAAAAATTTTCCTATAATAACTAGCGAACACTTTTTCTGTCTATTTTTGGAGGATTGTCTGTCAGTCTGTTCATGTTCTTTAAACGTATCATTTTAAAATCATGTTTTTATTGAAACTCTCCTCTAATAATATTTTAAGAACATTTATCAACAAAAAATAGCTGCTCATTGTCGTGATGCCTTATTCATTCATTTGCATTGAAAAATCGCCAGCTATGTTCCTAAAAGCAACTTCATTATTTCCAAGGTTTTTTCTGGCTCAGTGCAATGCTTTACAGAATATTATCTATAGATAAAGCACCAACCTTGTATACAGCCTTGCGACGAAACATGGAAAGGGGGCAATATGGACAAACAAGTTCTTCAGTTTTTACTGAAATTTTGGAAGAAATAGGTGGACTTGTTGCCACCTCTCCATGTCATCATATTATTATCTCAACCCCTTGTCCTTTTTTTACACTTTATGGCAAACATGGGCATACACAATTTTATCTTGAAGTACACATTCCATCATAAAAGTAATACAGCGGAATGAAGTGTGGGATGTAGGAACGCCAGAGAGAGAGAGAAAGCGAGACAAGTAAAAAATGTCTTACATTATGCATCATGTCCCAGACAATTCGGAGTCTCATTTTCATCTCGTCGCTTCTCTCTTTTCTTTGTCTTTACGTGCAATATTCATGTTAGCAATATTGATGATGATCATGAGACGTATGTCATGCTACTGAATCGTCTGTTAGTTTGTGGTGTGGAACGATGAGTTTAAGGTTTAAGATGGCATCATATGAAACTGGCAGCGTAGTTGCTAATGAAATGAAACGATTCAAGTATAATGAAGAAGCTCAAGTGAACACAAAAAAGAGCACAACAAGTATGCTTACTTAAATAATATTTTTTTAGTATTGAATCGTATTCGGAACTGGTAGTACAGTTACCAAGTCAATGAATTATAAATTAATTATGGCCAACTTTTTTCCACTTTGTCCTCGATCTCGTTCTCTCCGTAAGGTCGTATTTTTTCTCCTGCTCATCGTAGTATAAGCACACGAGAACCAAAGGACAACACACTATTGTGGTGACGGTAACAGCAAGTTTTTCACTGCATGGTGAAATGCATGGGAAGGAGTGATGCACAGACTTACGGATAGGGAATGAGACACAGGCACACAGATGTCAAAAACAGAAAGAGACAACAAAATAAAAGCGAGAAAGAAGAAAATAACGTGAAAAACGAATGGGGTGGAGTTCCCACACAAAAACTAACAGTTGTTTTCTGTCAAAGTTTTCTCCGTGAGTGGGATCCGCTGTGTTTGCGTTACCCATGCTATATAGTTTTGTAGTGTGTTTGGCTTTGGCTGGAGAAATAAGCAGTATTACTGTTATGTTTTCTACTGGAAAAATGTTGACTTGACTTTTTTCTCTGGATCTTGCTTAAGTATACGTGATGATGTAGCACCTTGCACACAACTTTTTCTCATCTTTTACCACAAAACCGTCACATGATTGACAAGGATGCGGGTATTCATTTGTATTTATGTGCTAAATAAGATATCATAAAGAAGTAAAAAACAAGGCAGTAGTACACAAAAGTTAGGTGTTTACATCTTTACACCAAATTTGTTGGTTTTCTTGTCTCATAAGTTCTTCAACTTCAAACGTCATGCATCCACCTGCACAATCATATATATGGCATGTGTGTTAGTAGTTTGCTGAAAGGAAATACAAAAACAGATATATCAGCTATAATATGAAACTGCTTTTGTTCATTTCATCTCGTTGGATACGAGGCTTTGAACAAAATTAAAGGGGCAGTTTAAGACTAAACACTGCTGCGATGATTTCGATATCTGAGAAAGCTCAGATGTTGGATTAAGTCAGATGAATATTTGGTTAATAAAATGCCCCAATGGAGCTTCTAAAGTAGTAAGAAAAGCAAACAAAAAATTAAAATTGTCAAGTGAATGTAAAAAACTTGCCCTTGGACGTAGCAGTTGCAACAACCGGTAAAGCCACCAGTATCATACATCATTATTATTATTCAGGTATCAGAGCACAAACGGCAAGTCAGGTGAAAAGGGGGTGACTATGACAAGCTGTCTCTTTCTCTTTGAGTGAATCCATAGTACAGTAGGTAAATACACAAGTCGTCATAATAATAAGGAGAGCAGTAGACCTTTCAACTTGTCTCATTGTCTCATCATTACTCATCCTCTCGGTGTGGTGCGCATCATCATGCTACTATCCTGAAAGTGCAACTGTCGCCGTGTTCGTTTCACCACCGTCGTGCCACCACCCTTACTCTTTTACCCCACTTTTTATTGTTACTGTTTATTAAATGTCACATGATAGGAATAGAATAATAATGCGATGAGCGAATATTACACACGAAACCCATTAAAAAATAGGAGGTTATCTTTCATCTGGCTTCTATCATGTTTTATACCATAATAATGCCCTGTTTAAA
This sequence comes from Willowsia nigromaculata, assembly GCA_034700605.1. NCBI lineage: Eukaryota > Metazoa > Arthropoda > Collembola > Entomobryomorpha > Entomobryidae > Willowsia > Willowsia nigromaculata. The sequence goes on along the minus strand of JAQIXX010000508.1, from coordinate 37,368 downwards.
CCCTTGGATAAATTATGAATGAGAGACAGGTAGCATCATCATGGCACAAAATATCACCTCTATATTGCCCCCACTTGTCTGCACGCATCAACATGATATTAATCCATCCCTCATTCATTCCACTCATCATTTAAACCACCGCCACCGTATAACCGACCTCGTACCACAGCATAAAAACTTCATTGACAATACAAATAGTATGCAATCTAGCCAATAATTTAACAAGAGCATATTGAAAAAACTATACATTTTGTGAATATTTGCGCTTTCTCTCCGAAAATACACCATGCATAAATAAAATCAAGCAGGGGATGGTCCTTCAACAAATAATTGGACACGAAAAAATGAAGTTCAAAGAATCATGTAATTTTAGCCCAGAAAAAAATCATCCGTTGGTCACTAAAATAATTAGCAATGAATAATGAAAAAGCAGGCATACTTTACAAGGAGAAAAATGTTAAACGCTAAATGAATTTTTAGCTGAATTGTACATTCTTGCATCAATGATGCATGCAAAGCCGTTGTAGACACACCCAGCACGTAATACACTGTAATATGCAGTCTGCAGAGCTGGTTAATAATAGAAATGTTTGATGTTGTTTGATGAAAGAGTGTGTGAAATAAAAAACCGATACGATTAATTCTATGCTGCTTTCTCTAGATAACTCCCCGATTTACTCTTCCCCCATTTTATTTCTAGATGTCCATCCTAAATAGTTAACAACTAACGCTAACAATATACACCGTCCGAACCAAACAGTTACTTCCCTCTTCACCATTTCCTTCATTCATACCTGTCACTAAAATTTATATATTTACTTTTCTCTTATTTCTATTCGACTCAGTCTTCGCTGCCTCAAAACAATCAATTTTTCAGAAAGTCTTCTTGTACTTTTGGAAACCTCACACTTTATCTGATTACGCTTATTTTTTACTACTGCAACATAATCTATTGTCTTTGAGAAAACAGAATAAAAAATTGTACAGTTAAGGCGTTAAGTTTTGTGCTCAATGGAACGGCAATAATACGTAAAGGAAGAAGAAGGGATTGCACTTGCATAAATATGAAATATCGTCATAGTTTATTACAAGCAGGCAACCCTCGTCAGTTTATTAAAGGACTCTCTACTTGCTCTTTGCTTTATGACTTGTCATGTGAAATTCTCCTCCAGTGTAAAAAATATATTGTTTTCCATAATGTTATGTTTTATTTTTATTATTCTCTCTTGCAAGATGATGTACCGCCGTGCGAATTTATGGATTGTACTGTTGTTAAAAAACCATGTTCTTTAACGATTGCCCAAGAAGAAGTGGGAGCACACGTTTTAAAAATAAAGAGCATCGGTGTCAGAGGTCAGCTTTTCATTATATATTCTCGCACATACTCCCAAACATCTACTCCACACACACACAGAAAAAAACAGACACATGCACATTAGATTAAAACTCACTCAACCTTTTTTATTTTATTACCTACATTTTTAGTTTTGAAATGCTCAAACGCAATTAGTGGTCATATTCTCTTTACTTGCGGGTTTTCTTGTTCCTCTTCGTATCCCTTTAAGATTCCTTGAAAAGAAAAAAAAGAGAGATAATATATTTGAAACCTTGTTGTTTCTTACATAACCGATTTGTTTTTCTATTTGTGCGTTTCAAGGAGATAAAAATATCGGAAGTAAAACTGCTTTGGTGTAAAGAATGAAGGGAAAATGCTTACAATGTGTTCCTCTTTTTTTCACAGAAAACAATTAGGCCTTAAGCAGATGGACTGGATGGACAACAATGTTGAAATTTTTTTGTATCCCTGTAAAATACCTTTTTAAACGAGGTATTTCATTTGGTATGCGTCACCCATTTCGTCCAAGGTGAAATACAAGTAGTTTTAGTGGTAGCAGCAGCAAAGTATTTAAATTTTTTAATGACGCTACATTATTATTGTTATTACTGTAGTACTTTTACACTTTTGTTGTGTGACCTGCTACATAAAGTAGGAGGACGGCACTTTACCCACTGCGTTGGTCTAACTTCACACATGAACACATAAAAAAAGTTACTTTTACACATTGTACGTAATATGCTAATTCCAATTGAATATCATCTTCATTTGTACAAATGTATGCATGCTGCATATTTATAGTTTAGTTAACAAATGATGACTACTCTAGTAAACCTATGCGTTTGATTCGCGTTAAAGCTGGGGGAAGGGGAGACAAAGCGTTGAAACTGAAGATTTAGAAAGGCCATATTGTACTCATTTGGAAAAGAAATTCGAGAGGCAATGCATGAGTGTTTCAAGTAGCTACGCATATTTGGTCATGATCACCAAACACAGCGTTTGAACTAATATTAGGATCGTTAGATTATGAAAATCGCCACATGCAAGTCATAGCTAGTCATAATATCTTGTCTGTCTTGGTGTGATTTGGGCATTTGGACAAGTGTGAGAAAAAATGCTCGCTAAGAATTATGCATTTTTTATTAGTACGATTTCACGTTGTTTTATGTGAGTAATAACGAGTGATAATGGAATGGGAATGGTAAAGATGATGATGGTCTGCTCATAAAAAATCTTTGCGTGGTGTAAGGAACATTAGTATCATTTATTGTTATCATCCGACACAATACAGTGCTGCTATTTTGTTTTGTTACTGCTGACATCCTGATGTGATGAGAAATGGAAGCTGTTGTTGGTACCTTTATAAGGCACTTTCGCCACATGTTTCCGTCAGCTGCTGCTTGCGATCAGTGATCTGGTGCACATTTAGAGTAAAAAGTCCCAGTAGGCAGAGAAAAAAATGGTGGTGAACTGGAAGATGTACTTTGCATCTTAACATGCTTACTTTGTAGCCACTATTATTGCCACACGCAACCGACAAAGCACCACAATGTCCAGTTGGGGCAAGACAAGAGGCCCAAAAGTGAAGCATCACCAGAGATTATGCTTTTCCTTCTGGGGAAAGGTGGAGAAGAGATGATTGCAGAGCAATGTAGGGGATCCTAGAGACTCCATCTAATATTTTATTTATCATTTTCTTCCCATTGTTACTGTATATTTTACATCCAAAATATTAATATTAATCCTGTTTATAAATAAACATTACAAACAGGACGATATACCAACGCACATACAATTTTACTTGTTGTGGTCATGTGTAAATGCAAGTCAAGGTGAAGAAATTCCTACCAAAAATGGTTTGTTTGGTTGTTATAAATTTTTGATTGCACTTGAAGAATCTTCAGGGGGTCTCCTCATTCCAACAACAACATCAAATCTATCATCATCATCAAGAGAGCACTATCATGAGACTGTCTTACCCAAAGCATTTTTTAGGCATATTGGTGGTTCAGGTATATTTAGGGATGCAGTCTTGAAAATAGAATTTGAAAAATCACGGGTGGACAGACAGACAAGCGAAGCTCTTTTTAACGTTTTTATCCTCCCTCCAGAAAGTGATATAGGAATGGGAAGTGAACCAAGACGAATTCACCACAATGAAGTAATAAGCTCATTTTTGTGTTTGAGAATATCCCCTCATATGCAGTACAATACAATATTATACTTTTTTATGGACTACTTTCATTAGAGAGAAAAAAGGTACATACTCTCATTTTAGAGAGAAAAGATGCATCCAAAACAGTCAAAATCTGGTGGTAGCCATGTATTCAGTCATGCACCCTAGGAGTAAAATACGCAGTTGTCCAAGGCGGCTTCCACGTTGAAATTCCAGGGGTCCTCCAAAAACATCATCAAAAGTGACCCACTCTATCTCTCGTCTTAAACACGCTGTACTGCTGCTGCTGATGATGACAACGCAACTACCTAATATATTTGAAGACGATGATCATAATGATGACGAGCTATCAACGGAGATTCAAACTTACTCCTCAGCACCGAGGAACTATCACTGCGATTTCAAAGATGCTGCATTTTTATGAAATAAAGTATCACGACTCAATTTACATTTGATCCTACAATGCCCCGCAAGTTACCAACCTTTCGGAAGGTAAATGTAACGATGATGACATACGGGCTCTTCAACGTTGCCCTTTTCTAAACACATGCCATTTTATAATGAGACAAGATATTTCATCGCGTTTGCCATAAACCATGCTGGTATACTGACGAAAAATGACTCATGTATAGGCAAAGGTTTCAAAAAAATCATAATCATTGCATCCTCCTCTGAATTTGAATGAATGAAAAGTACGTCGTGTGTCCATATGTCCAACAACAGCAACAAACTACACAGTAATAACCGGTAATGAAACAACAATGTGAGGATCAAGTGCATAAAGTTTCGTCAGAATTTGTGAATTTGCTGAGGGATACGGTATGGTGGTGTGTTTTTGGCCTTTTTAGTTTGATTTGCAATGCAAGGTGGGTTGTCAAGATTACGGAATGAAGATAGGGAACCTGACAGAGACAGAAACTGGTTTTGCCAGGCCAGACCATGGACCAGAGAAGAGTAGCGAAAAGGAAGGGCATTGATTTGATTTTCGAAGCAGTAGTGTACACTGTAGTAGTAGTAGTGTCGTGTCGTGCTCGATTGTTTTTGAAGCATGTTAAAGTGAATGTAAAAAAGTGAGTTGCTCTTTATACTGGTGGTGGTGGTGATGATGATAATGAGGATGTTTTTGGCTGCTGCTGTTCATGATGGTACATGGTAATAATAATAATACATGTATGGTGGTGCTATTATTGGTCGTATACCATCACGTTTACGCTATTATTGCTACTATTTGTATAGAATATATTCATGCTGGTATGACTTCAATTCAAACGCATTTGCTCTCTGACTCGTTGAAAAACGGAAAATAAATACAAATAAAAAAATGAGAGAAACCCTTTCATTTTCCCTACTTTCGAGTAGGGGCTCTAATTTTTCCTATCTTCGCTCTCTCTCTCTCCCTTTCTTTCTGTTACAAAAGAGCACCAGAACTCGACATTGTGCGAAACTTTAGGAAGCCTTTTTTCGTATGCATGTATTTGGCATTCGTACTTGGAAGTACGACAAAAAGGAGAAAAGATGGAAAGTGAGAGGGAGCGAATAAGACATGAGTATTGAAATATACATTTCCCGATTCTTATTGTCAATTTCTGTAGATACAGTCATGCTTGATGTGTGTGGAAACATTGGTAAAACGGTATTTTAACTGTTAGTTCTTCTTCATCTTCTGCAATGATGCATTTATAAAAAGGGGCGGAAGAGCCATGCAAGTCAGTGTCAGCGAAGAGGAGCAACAGCAGGAGAGAGAGAGAGAGAGTTGTGGAGGATGAGTGTTGAAAAGAGTTGAAGAACCATTACTTTGTAATCGAATTGTTTCCAGGCGGATCGCAAGCCCCTGCGGAGATGAACATACGGGTTTCACAGTCATCTACTACCGCACACCTACGGATCCACTACCATCATCATCACTCAACAACACAGGGCATTTTTTTATCATTTAGAAAACGTACTGCACACCATCATCATCTTCTTGGTCGTTGTCGTCCTCAAAAGACACACAAACAGAAACACAACCTGTTACACCAAAAGCTTACATCAGAAAACCATCCTACTCATCATCAGATCCTCGACATCATCAATATCCCATAAGCATACAACTTACATTCACAAGGACAAGTAGTTGTATAAAGTGACGCACACGATGATTATGATGATGAGAATAATATGGAGCAAAAAAGGCTACATGTGTACAACATGAAAAACGTAATTTTCTCGCTCATCGGCTCAACCTTCATTCTTTCTGGAGAACCCTTTAGAATGATGAACTGAGGAACAAGTTGGTGGAAAGTAATAAAAAGGGCGGTGGGCCTTCTGAATTTTTTTGTTTATCATATTTTTTAAGTCCAACAATCAGTTTTAAAAACTTGGCGAGTACTTGAATCACTTTACATACTAATGCATTTTACCATACATCTGTTTACCCCTTCCTATTACTTGTTTCTATCATCATTCTGTTTTAAAATACATGACGATAATATGATTATTGTCCTGCCCCAGGAAGTTGATTTTGACTTTGTATTTTGGCGTTGAAGAATTGAATCCACAAAAATATCAGCTTTTCAGGAGAACAGCATGCAGTTTTACAAGGAAAAAAATGCAAATATGTTTTACAGAGTTGACTTTCCTTCCTGTTTAGCATTGTGTTCAAGAAGTCTGCTCTGAATACATTCGACTTTCCTCCATGTAAATTCCCTCCTCCATTCATTTCAGCGAATAATCGACTTGTAACAATGAGCATATAAAAGTGGATTATTGTTCTGATTATGACGATGGATGAAGTTGGAGAAGGTTTTCTCGTTCAGTCCGATTATGATTAATCGAAATCCCATTCAGTTTGTCGTGAGTAGTAGAACTTGGTTGTTGGTTTATCCATTGTTGCTGTTTCTATTATTACTATTATTATCTTATATGGTAACTTGTTTCATCGTATTTATTCATCACACGCAAAAGTCATCATGGTTAATTCATATGATCGGATGTTGATGGTGTGCCCTTCCAATAATCTTGTTGCTTTTTCTCTTGTCCTCTCGCTCGCCGCGGTGATTACTAGTTTTGTGTGCTACTTAGACCCACACACATGCACACAAACTTGGCTTTGAAGAGAAAATATACCCTACTAATTCGGTGACAAACTCACTGCTTTACCCACACATAATTTCGGATCAGTAGGAAAAGCAGAAGTAAAGTAGGTAGTACCACCAACCCAGAAGAACTACACAGATTGAACAGTTTTCCTAGTCTCTGGTGACATTACATAATAATAATGAAATGCATGATGTTAATATGTATGTATGACTGTCTGATATGCACAGTAGTGCAGAAAAAGACATTTTCTCAATTCTCATTTTCTGATTATCAAGCCAATCCAATGTGAATTTGGTGGGTGATTTTGGTTTTATTTATGCCTTTGGTTACGCACTTATCTCTCTTCGCTCTCGCTTTTTTCCCATTTTCTCGGATGATTTTGTGTGCGTGCATAATATCAAAAATACATTTTATTTCATACTTGTCTGCCTGCTTACTTGCATTCAGACATACGGGCTTTGTGCAAATGCTTTAAAACGACTGCTAGAGCCCGATATGCGACAACTGTTTCTCTCTGCATCAGCAGCAGCAGTAGCAGTAACGTAATCTATTTAAATATTCATTCATCCATCCTTTTCATTCATTGAGGTCTCTCCGTCTCTGTTGTTCAAGGATTTCACCCCCGACTTGTTCCTGGAACAACCATGATCGTCACGACCACTGCCTCTGCTGCTGTTGCTGGTGATGTCAGATACATATTGTTATATCAACTTTCGACCCTCCGGGGTCGAAATGCGTAGCAGGCAGGAGAGGAGGAGGATAAAGAAATGAAAGAGGACAAAAAATAGAGAAGAGAAATGCATTTTGTTGCTCCGCCGTTCTTCCAAAGGGCTGGAGTTCTCTCGCTCTCTATGGAGCTCCCCGATTCAGGAAGAACCAAACCAGATATCTGATCTATCAGTATCACTCATTCATAGAATTTTATATGTGGTGTGTGTGCTTCTGCTGCAGTGATGGTGATAGTCAGTGTGCATATAGCACACACACACATTTATTTGCGTGGTAGACTGTGTCTGCATGCATATTATATAATCCTCGTGTCGTGTTTACTGCCGCATGGCATATATCAGATGACGAGTACCTTTTATTTCCTTCTTTTCTCCGTTGAATGCAGTAGTGGCGGTGGTAGAAGGAGCGGAGAAGCAGCAACAGGAACAACTAGCAGACTTTATGATGATGATATAATGATAACATTTCTAGTTTCACTCCCGTTTCCTGTATACTGTGAGGAGAAAATGCAAAAAAAATTGTCATTACTGTCACTACCATTCTTTTTTATATAACGCAGCGAATTATCTTTCCATCTCGGATACAATGAGCGTACGTACGTTTTCTAAAAACGAGAGGCCTCACAACACATTTCTATATGAATATACGATGTAAGGAAATATTTCGATGATATAGGGAATTCCGTTGTAAAAAACTGGAAAATTTTGAGGGCGGAGACATACACAGGGTGCATGAGTCATGATACTTTTTGATTCTAGAACCTTGAATGAATCTGGTGTTAATCTGAGGAGCAATCGAATTCGCAGATTGCATTAAAGCACGGAATAATGGCGAGCTTAACTGTATAATAATTTGATCAGCATTACCTAGTAGCAATGAGATAGCTCATGCAGCAGTAAAGTGAGGAAAATGGATAGAAACTGCAATCTTAGCAAATCAACAACAAAAGAAGACAGGGAGGACAATCAAGTCATGAAATTTTACTTCATAATTGTCTTAAAATCTCATCTCCTGGTAATTTTAGTCATGATTGGAAATCTTTTTTAATCAAGGCATTAAATTACATATTACTGTAGACTCTTAGGTCTTTTTAACAGAAACTGTGTTGTGCCGTTAAGTAGGAAATGGCAACTTGCTGTCCCCCGCACTTCCTTCCTCACACGTATCCTTCATAAACGTCAGTCCGAATATTCGGCAATTGACAACGCAAGTGACCAGACCAAACAGTTTCAGGCTCCACAAAAAAAACAACATTGCAAAACAGTAGAAAGAAGAGCACTTGCATGCGAGTATACAAAGACCAAAGAGCAGTGACAAAACAAAGAGTCGAGTTACACGCAATCCTTATATTTTTTCTAACATCGCGTGCAAATCCATCAAACTCTGTTCTTTCCTTTTTTCATTCATACTGCCGTAGGAAAAATGGTGAATATATAGTTTAGGGTGCATCACCACACACTCATCATTATATAAACTTTTTTTTCACCAATTACCCATATAATATGCCTCATACATAGCTATTTATCGTGTCGTGTAAATTTTTGAAAAAAGCACATAATGAAAACATTTGTATAAGTTCTCAGCACGAGATGTACACCTCCCTCATCCAATTTTTCCCAACTGGAGCATGCGGTCAGTGCTAACATCCATAATACGATAACAATAGGGAAGTATAATACGCTTACTGAGAGAAAGAACTAATAATATTATTACTACAAAAAAGAAAGGTACATCAAATTGCGATTCGCATATTGACTATTATTGCAGTCGCATGATGAGGAAACAATGCTCCAGTTTATACAACTACGTCACATATGAGAAACCCTTGATGGCTAGTGAAAGAATTGGCAGTCTTGTTTGGGTCAATTTTGAAAGTCGTATTTTAAATATCGCTACTATATTGTGGTCGCGCCAAGTGTTAATTTCTCAAGTTTATGCTGGTGTGATGTTAAGTACTCTCTCTTTTGATGTTTTGACATACTGATAATTCAACGCTTTCTTTCATAAAACTGCTGTTGTGGTTTTTTTTCTCCTTGCTGTGTATTTTGAGGGGCTGGTTTCTTGTACTGTTGCTGATGATGATGTTTTAGCGTGCTCTTCCATCACAATACCCACAACAATGCAACGCTGGTAGGAAGACAATAGATCAAGTTAGGATGGAGAATGAGAATCTTGTTGAGTTATGAAAAGAAAGAGTTTTGTGTCGGTGTTCTGAGTGAGAGGGTGAGAGACGAAAGCTCGAGCTATGCGTTTTTTTATTTATCTTCTTTCCTTCACTGGTTGGTGGAGAGCTGCTGATTTTTGTGGAACACAACGGCCAAGGAAGGAAGAAGAATAAGTGAGCAGGCGATGAGATGCATTCAGATTAATTTTCCTTTCTATGCAGTGAGACAAAAACATTCTTTAATTAACTCTGGAATGCTGACATCCACAGCATGATGAGGAGAGTACAAGAGAGAGAAAGAGAGACAGGACGACTATTTTACTTACACACAAGGAACAAGAGGCAGATGCAGGAGCATAATGCATAATATTATTATAAAAAAACATATCTACCTATTAGAACGGAGGAGAGGACAGATAGTACGACTCAACTGACTGACTGACGACGACGATGAGTGAGAAGAATGGAAGAAAAGGCAGGAGGCAAGGCAAGAAAAAGAAAGATAGATGAAAAGAATAAAAGTGGTAGTCGTTGTTTCAAAAAAGAAGGCACACACATTCAATTCAATGCCTATTCAGTAGAAAAAACATTTTTTTGTTCTTTCATTTTTCTTTTAGAAGTTCTACTATATGCAGTGCAGAAACATTTGAGAGAAAAGGATGGATTCGAGATGATGTTGTCTATCTATACTTCTTTCCGTCTTCGTTTTTTCCCTTCGAAACTTTATTTTTTTGGCTGCCATCGTGCATTGCTTTTACTTGAAAACTTTTTTTCTTTACTTTAAAAACTTTTGTCATGGCACTCTCTCAAGATTTTTCTTTGTCGTTCGATGTCGTTGCTTCTACAACTTCCTTATTTTATTTTTGGAAAAGTCTCCTCCCGTCGTCCTGTCTCTCTACGCACGTTGCCTATTCTCTTTGATTTTGTGTGCCAATCCAATAGAGTGAACGATGAACGCGTTCCGACTACTGTGATTGTACGTCTCGACACAAGAAACAACGATGATTTTATTGTTAGCAAGGAGCATGTTCTCCAAAGATCGTGCTGCACAGAAGTACATCCAAAATTACTTTATTTAAACACAAGTTAGAAAATTTCTGGTTTCGCCATTATGCCTTAAATAAAGATAAAAACCCTTTGAATTTTCATCAGTAATTTACATACGGATTGTATTTTGCGAAACCATTGAGAAACTAATGTGAATAGCATTTTTATTTAAGGGAAAAAACTTTTGTTAGTTTTTTTCTCTAAAGTTTGCAATCAAGCACAGGTAAAAGAACCTAACGTATAGAAGAATAATGTAACATTCTGAAAAGCGTTTAAAAATTGCTTTTTATCACACTTTTAGTTACAGATACAATCAAACGTTTTTCCTTTTCTTTTGAGGCAAGCATAAAATGTAATGAACCTATTTTAAATGCACATATATTACATCTGTACTCGGCAAAATATCGTTTATTTATTTATGACGTAATCCTCAATGATACTCAAAGATGATGCTAATGGAGATTTTGAAGTAAGGAGAGAGAAAATTTGGTTTGATTACAGTTTGTAAGTTCTCAAAACAAGCGTTTGTAAATTATGTTGATGAGGAACATTCACCTGGTGTGTGTATCGTCATTCTTTGAAGGTGTGCAAGTACTTACATAATATGAGTACATTATCCTCATTGATCATTATTCATTGAATGTATGTAAATCGGGGTTGAATTTGGTGTTCAAAAGGTAAATGTGAATTTTTCCAAAACACGTCATGTTTATGCACACTGTTTTTTCAAGTAAGTGACGGGAAAACATTTTCTTGGAGCTTAAACACTTTTTTTCCGAATTTCGATGGAAACAAACAAAAAATAGTAATATGAAAATACTTGGTATAAATTCTCGGTCATTGTTTCATGCATCACAACTGTATTTTTTGTAACCTCAAAGGACATCAAAATACGATTCCCAGTTTTCTCATCAAACAAACTACAAGAATGGAGAATACAAAGTTTTTCTCAAAGAGTGAACTAGACTATGAATGGGAAAGTTTTTTAGTTGATGAAGTTTGACATGCATGAAGCAAAAAAACATCTTCCTAACTCCAGGGAACTCATATAAAATTCATGAAAGTTTCTGACTCACAATTTTTCCGTTTTGTAATAATCACACATACAGCAACAACAATCACTTATCGCAAGGATTGTTTTGAGGAAGTACAATGTATTTTTATACTCTTTCTCGTTTGCTTTTATAATTACATTTTATCGGGGTTAATATTGTAGTTTGTGATTTAAAGTATAAAAACAAAAAAATCCATCACAAGTATATGCTGATCTCAACTTTACCATTATTCCACGTCATATTTTTAGTTTCCTTGACTGACGTAACACTATAGTTATCTTTACAGTTAATTTTTATCCATTGATTTAGAAAACGCAATGTACGATTTAGTATCCTATGGCTAATATGGAGCACAACGAATTTAGCTCGCAACAAAATGAATAGCTTCGACAGATGCAAAGATACAAAATGTGATTTTAAAATAACGCAAAAAAGCTGTGTGTGGCTGTGGCCTTTTTGTACATGCGAGAGATGGTATTACGGGAATGGAGTTGAAGGCAGCGAGAAAACCGTCATCCGCAGACAGTCGCGTGGTTTTTCCAGATCATTGATCTCGAAAATTGACCTTAACTACCAACAATAAAATGTGCAAGTGTGTGTCCTAGCCACACATTTAGTCAATACTCTGTATACATGTATAGAAAAAGAAATTATGCCATTTTTCTGGCATCAAGTTTTTTTTACGTACGCACAATATCTGACGAAATAGTAAACGGGATATATGTTACGTTGTCACTTTTTTAAACACCGTTATACATTTCATTGGTCTGATTATTGGTACTAATTTTTGTTCATTAATGATCAGTCCGTGTTTTACTGTTTTTTCTTATCCTTTCACGAACCATTGTAAGATTTGTAAGCTCAGCCACGAGAGTGTTTCAAAATACCCCAAAAACAATTGAAATTAACACATCATTTCTCGTGTGACCTATTTCTACATTTTTAATTTCTGCTGACCTTACCCAAGGCGGGCTACAGATTCACCGAAAATCTAACGATGATGCTTCCTATAAAGCGCATATTTACTGCTTTCCAGGAATGATAAAACCAAAAAAATAGCACGCTGGCCACGCTGCTGTGGATTATGAGCTATAAACATTCCTCGTTTCGTTGAATCCATTAAAATTTTAATGTTTCTCAGAGAGCCAAAGGATTGTGTTATCTGTCATACAGGCTTTGATGTGCTCACTTTATGTGCAATGCTAAAAGTTGGCACTGGTATTGTGTATGACTACTACTAAAAACACTTAACAAATATGATGATCATCACCTCCGTCATAGTAGAGAGAGAGAAACAACGTACTTTACCACCTACTATTTATGAACCTACTATGTTGGTTAAATGTATAGACATAACAATATTATTATGTAATAATATAATACGTCATGTGATGCAAGGATGGGTACAAATTTTTTTCTTTTGTATTTTTAACACCAACTTGCTCAAAATGTTTTATGTTATATGAACGCTGCTCTTGTATAACAAATAGTGCATTTTATTAACGTCTCGCATACACGTTGAGTTAGAAACCAGCAAGCTCGAACTTTCCATATAATTCCACTCTTTTTTTATTATTCTCTTCCATACAGCGTAAAATGTTACACGTATATTACATAATGTATTTAAAATGTAGATAAAAATTTGCCACGAATTTCCACGGTCATAATGTTCTGAAAAAAAGGGAATTTTACGCTCCCTCTGTTCATGCTTCTTCACTGCTGCTGGTGCGGTTGCTGATGATAATACTGCCTTTTTATTAGTTTGGAAAAAATAGCAGGTATCCCTGCAGTCTGTTGCAGCAGCATACAAAATACACACGAGAGCAGAGAGTGCCCTTTTTTATAGTTTGACCATTCTGTCACAGTTCATTCCACAGAGAATTGGCTACACGTACACATGTTCAGCGAATGAAGGCTACGTGTTGCTAATGCTTAAATTAATGTGGTTTTTCATGATTTGATGTTGATGAGTGAAAAAGTTTCACTGTGGATGAAAATGTGTGACTCTCTGATCCCTTCACTATGAAAAAATCGCGATTGGGTTTTGTACAAGGACTTACTGCTAATAATACGGTATAAAAAAGGTGACGCACTATCATGCCATGATGCTCTCTGTCGTTGTGTGTGATGTAAATATATTTTATTTATAATTTTCCTACTCGAGGTGCGCATTGTTTACGGTGACTGCTCAGAGCTGTTTACAAAATATCTTAAATGTTTACAGGTGAGTGAGTATTAAGAATGCTTGTCTTATGAGTGATATGTATTCAAAATATTTGTACAAGGATGGATGGATGGACAGGAGAGAACCGAGATTGAAGGAGAGAGTGAGAGAGCTTGATTTACTATTCTACCCACTGCTTATGTATGGATTTTAGTATCATAAGCTCTTCAATTTTTCTCTCCTGTCAAATAATCACTTTCCTACTCGAACATCCGACATTCAGAGAGAGGAAAGTGCAATGCTCACACACACGCATCCGCTTCTCATTTCAACATGAGAATAAATAAATACAACAATCCTATTAGAATTCAGATTTTGACGATGAGAATGAGGATATTGGTGGTAGGAATCAGAAAGATGAAAGGTTACAGTACAATGTCCTTTAGACCTTTTCCTTGGTCTCTGTATTGTCTGGAGAATGTCAAAGAAGCGAAAAATGATAAGAAGAATGTTATTTTGATATGCTTGGAGGAGAGAAGACAGTTACAATGGCATCGATGGCTGAAAGAAGTGATGGATACCTGGAGAGACTTGAATACACTGCGGCTTCAAATTATCATAAATATGTATGTGGGGAGGGATATATGTGGGCACATACTGCAATCCGATTCTGACAAATGTGCAGTTTAAAAAATAGTAGGCAGACAAGGAATCATTTTTTATTTACACACGCTCATGATTTGTTTCACAATTATATGCATACTAAAAGGTATTAATATTAGTATGAGCAGTGAATGAGGTGCATCCTTCACAACTTTCAAACAAGGAATCATTTTTTATTTGATGTGGTGGAAGTAGTGCTGATAGTGCACTCTTTTACATGGATCATCATCGACATTGTAAGTAAGGTAGTTAATGGTAGGAGAGTAAGAAGATGTGTGTGTGTGTGATGTAAAAAATGGCATATAGCTTGTGGGAGAGCAAGAGGCAGACAAGAGCTGGAAGAGAATGCTGGGCAAGCATCAAACCAACATGACCCTGGCTTGACTTGACTTTTCCGAAACACTTCACTCAAACTTGGTAAGATTAATGGTCAAACAAAAACTTTACCTTTCACTGTGAGTGTCGTTCAAAAGCCATCAACAACACAAAAGCTCTCTTCTCCTCTGGACATCACGCAGAAAAAAATGGAGGGAGAGCGGAGAGAGATACGCTTCATGTGGGAGATAGAGGGAAGAGGAAAAACCCTTTCTCACCAACACTTGCACAACAATAACCTACTACTGCTCCGACAAAAACTCTCGAAATAAATAGGAACAAGTGTGTGAATGATTAACTGCAAGCATACGAACCAGGAAAGTAGCGCTACTACATGGCGGCCACGCTAGACAAATTAAGTTTGCCAACTTTGTCATAATCCGTCTCATAGGAAAAAATAACGTTTTATGAATATGATAGTTAGATATTTATGAATACATCTTTAACTTATCAAGAGACAGAGTTACAGCTTTAAAAGGTAGGCAAGATTGGGTGAATGGACAGACAGACGGCTCGAGTAAACATGTGAAGTTTTTACGAAAATACTACAAAAAAGCATACACAACAGATGCATAAAACACGTTGTTAAACAAATACTCTGTATTGTTCTCATGCTACATAAAAAATATTATTTATATTCTTCTTTTCTATTTCAATCTTAAGTACCCCCAAAAAACTTTACTGTCCATTCGCCATTGCATCTTTGCAATGAGAACCAGAACCATCAGCCATGTACTATCATTTCTCTCCCTTCTCCTTGCAGTGAATGACCATCACTATCATCAAAGTTTATCAAAATTTCCTCTCTCTCCAATCTATCCATCTTCATAGCTGATGTAACCGAAAATGAAGGAGATGAACAGTTTTGTTGTTGAGACTGCGAGTGAGAATGCTTGTGGCGGAGGTATAGATGAGAACGAAGAAAAAAATGAGTAAATCGATCTTTTGATATATTACTCTTCTTCACAGGCATCAAAATAAATGTACATTTTGCATCATCATCTCATCGCCAGTTCAAATGACTTTGCTTTTTCTTATAAACGCTCCATAAAAAACAAAAAAATTTCTTGTGTGAGAGTACGTTCGTATTGGTAATAAAATAAATCTGGACCAGAGAAGAGGAGAAGTGAGACCATGCCCAGGGTGCTTTGCTGTATGGTCGGTTACGCAGAGAATGTGAAAAACAGCCATTTTTCTATGTCGCAGAGAACAATTGCAACAACAACACAACAACAGGTAGGCAATATATTTTTTTACTGTGACTGATGGATATAAAGAGGAAGAAAAGGGTGGTGGCGGTCCAACGGAAGGATGATGCTCATTTCTCACATGATGGTGGTCCATACAAAATAAAACTTGGGCATGTCGTTGAAAAGTCAAAAAAGGCGTTATCCCATTGATTTTGCACTTTGCCAGGATTACCATCAAGAAATAGCGACAATGATAATGAGTTTGGATAAATGGAAGCTTCCAAAGCTCATGTGTTATGATGATGACGAAAAAGGAAACGTAGATGGAAATAATAAAAGATGATGCATGTGCATATAATTTCAAATTGGTTTGTAGATCAAATCTGAGAATACACTTGTATGAATAAGAAATGATGATAAATTTGTGTAAACATTAAGCTAAAAGATGTGACGTATTTGTACAAGATTTTGGGACAAAGAAAAGTCGGGAAGAAGTGTCTACCTTTATTGTAGAAAGTGGCCAGTTTACGACTTGGCACAAATCTTTATTATGCGATGTTTAGCAGAGATTTTTACAGTCTCACATAACATTTCGCAGGTCTAGTAGTCTTTGTTAAAGATATTAGGTTAGTTGGAAGTGCTGAACATGGATATATAATTTGGTTTCATGTCTACATCGTTTGAAATAAGACCAACTGCCGTTGGGCTAGAAGTAAAAATTAAGGGTTTTTCGAAAAGTGGTAAAGCCAAAGCCGCCATATTATTTTCCTGCATAAAAACATATTGTGGACAACAAAATATCTACTTAGGTCATAGGAAAGTTGATTCGACAAAGGAAATAATAATGGTTTATGTGTGTGCAAGTGCAAAATGAGTTGTTACATGTCCCTGCCAACAAGCACTTAACTACTTGTGTAAATGTTGTCATTAAGCAGTTTCTTTCTCAAACCAAAGTGGCAAAACCTCTCCTTTGTGTAATGAGCTAAAAACCATTTTTCTGCAATTAACATCTTCCTATTTATACCGAACTGAAGTGAAACGCTGCTGTAATTTGGTCAAGGAAATGCACAACACTGGTTTATATAGTTCAGGTAAAAAAACTTTATGCAAGAAGCTAAATCAGTAGTGGAGGCTTCATGAGATAAAAATAGTGGGCACTGCAATTCGGTAGCAATGTAACAGTAGAAAACAAAATGCTATTACAAGAGCTTCATCGCCATGAATGACTTTGATCGGTGTGGTCAATCACCGCGTGTCTGAACAAATTGGCGTCAGTAGTCAGAGTCACATCGTAACTAAAATAGGAGTAGAGATAAAAGAAGGGAAAAAAACTGCTGCTCCTTTTTCAGATCATCATTGTCTCTTGTAGCTTCTGTTTTCATATCGTTGATACATGCCGACATAATGTTTCGTACAGTTTCAAAATACTGAATAAAAATACGTTTAAATCCTGACTCACTATTCATAGCAGCAGGTGAAACAATTGTATCACTCCCTGTTATTATTGTGGAGTTTCTATTATTGCTACCGTTTAGTTGTGGTAGTGCATGCATATTAATATACTATCTGGTAGAATGAAGAGGATAGCAGGGTGCGTTGAATACCTGTTGGTCCAATGAAACGTAGGAGAGGAGAATGCCGAGTCATTGAGATCTGATGATGACGGTGATGACCAGAAGGCATTAATAATAGAGCAATGGTTGTTCATATAAATATATTTTTTCTCTAAAAAAAAGAAGGCAACACCAAACCTACCATCTTTTTTATTTCCTTGTAAAACGACAATTTTAAGTATCCAGTTTTCATCAAGTATTCTTATTAAATTTGTGTATTCAAACATTCGTCCTGAAGATTTTTGCATATTAAGTGGTATTATACTATCTTGATGACCATTGTATTTAATTCTATCCCTTATTTTTTAAATTGAGCATTCGCCGGTGTGTAGCAAAGACAAATGAGAAAATCCGGGAGTGCAACTTGCACACTGAGCATCTAAATGAAAGGTGATTGAAGATGATCGAGCATAAAGATGAAACAAATCGTTTTTTCTTTTCTTTTCTTGATGCGCCGTGAGAGAAAGAGGCTACCTTTCCGCAAAGTTCTTGGAAGGTGGGCAAATATGTCTCTCCACTCACGCTGTCGATGTTTTTAAAACCTTGCGACAACCAAGCGGGCCCTGTGTAATCTCTGTAGTACGGAATTAGTTCCGTCTGACCATTAGTATTCATTTATCTTGAGATACATACAACAAAAGACAAAAAGAAAAATGAAGCGTAATCGATAGCATCGCGGTGATGTTTACGAAGAGCAACTTCAAAGATTTTGTTTCTCAAAACTTCTAAAACGTATCGTCATCATCCCAAACTTCATTACAAGTTCATCAATAGAGAATGGAGATTTTTTCCATGGCAAAGTTAATGTTATCATTTAGTAAGCTAGAATAATATCTCGAAAGTATTTTTTAGCCAACTCATGGTAGTTAATAAAATTTAGAGACTCATTTTCCCCTCATTTATACCCTTTTGAACTGTTACAAAAGAGAGCAGCAGAGATAATTTTGTATAATGCGGCCATGTACTTGGGTTGTTGTTTAACTGGTAGAAACAATAACGGTAATGATGATTTGAACAAGAGAAATTTCCAATCTTATTTTCTGACCTTGTTTATTGTAAAGCATGTACATTATGATTATTGGAATATCGAGTGATACACAGCTTATTTTTGCTACTGAAGCCGATTGGATTTTTAATGCTTCACATTAACATTACATCTTTTTGCGTTCACCCTTGTCGTTATGAAATCTCAGCTTCATTAAAACTTTTTTACTGTGATTTTCTAAAAGGCTTCTTTCCGCACGATTTATAGTGCATTTTGTAGGTTTTCCTATAAACGAGTATGGAGCAATAACAATTATCTATTTCAGGTAAAGAATTTCCTCAAAAACCGAAGAAAAATACCGAGCATCAATTATCATAACCATAAAATGTTCAATGAGTTTGTTCAGAGGATGGTATTTTGTGATAGATGAATTCTTCAATGTTTCATCACAAACTTAAATTTCCGCTTAATAGACAGAAAACAAAGAGTCTCGTGACCTTTCCATAGATCCTGTAATTGTGTGGTGATTATTTGAACAGTTTAATTTAAACTCTATCAGCAAATAAATGTTGGTTTACTTCGAAAGCTCAAAAACAATCTTTTCTCCTTAAATGACTCCTGTATGATTGAAATTTTAAATTGTATTTGGTAAACGTGGCATGAATTGCTCTCTGTATTTCAAAAAATATTCCAATTTACCGTATAGAAACATCAAAGATGAGTGTTTTGTAATCACAAGCATATAACACGCTGCAAAAGAGGCTTTCACCAATATGCAGTTATCGTAAAAATACAAAGAAAAACATCCACACATCCCAAAATGCCGCAGCGTAGTCGATAAAATTTGTATGATCAGTTTTTAAGCAAGCTCAGCCATCCATATAATCAGTACATGATTACTCGAAACGAATTATTTTTGGGTTAATGTGATTCACTCTCACCTTTATGCTATGAACTGGCTTTAGGATTAGGTATGCACGTTAGTTTTATATGACAGTCGTTTGTATCGCAATTCTCGATCACGTAAAGAATGAACGCTATCTGATGGGGCAACAAAATACAAAATTTGGATAATTGTCATTTTGATGATTCGTAATAGATTTTGTTGAGGAGTGAGTTACCGGAACTGACCAAGTATGTAAATGCCAGAGCATGTGCTATTGCATTTTAAAAATATTGATAAAAATTGTGTGATTTGATGCTTACGTGAGCACTTGGTTTAATACGAGCTACATAAATATTTATATATTCATGTTAGTGAATATCATACTGTTTTAGAAATAAGCAAGCACGGAATGTGAAAGTGCGCTTCCTTCCCTTCACTTTGTACGTTGAAGCCGAAGGAAGATAATAAAAAATATTCCATTTTTAGCTGAGAATGTGCCCAGTCCTGTCTCTGTGTGCACATTGATATCGATATATTGCATTTCTCATTGATGCATGAATAAGATATTATTATAGCTCTATTGTAAGGAGAAGAAGCTTGGACGAAATTCTTCTTCCAAGCAAAGTAAACTTGTGCTCATTGTCAGTGTGCCGATATTATGTTTGGCGATGATGAGGATGATGGTATGGTGTTGGTGGCGGTGCGCTCCAACTATGAATTTGTACATATATAATATTAAGAAAGTCACATAATGTGTTTTATGTGCATTCCTTTGCGAAGTTATAATAGCATAAAAATCGTAAGCATAAAAAACAGGCCCAGTCATATAGATTTTTTGATGGTGGTAGTAATAGACAAAGTTTTACTACGACCTTTTCGTCGTCTGCGTCTTTGAAAAAGCGTATGAGAGATAGATGGATAGATCAAGTCACGATTCTCAATAAGAATGCTTCATTTCTCAGTACGAAAGACGACGATTGCATGGCGAGCCTTTGGTGTCTGTTTCAACATCTACAATAGATGCTCAGCATATTACGCACATAGGTAAGTATGTATGCATTAATATTAGTGCATTCTATGAATTTTTTTTTCGTTTTAAAAAATTCTATGCGTAAAATAAATTACACTCATTCTGCTCGTTCGTTTTTGAAAGTCGGTTCGAACGTCCACCCCTTCAAAGGGTAAAATTATTTTTAAAATGAAAAAATAACATAACTTTGCAGAAGAAAAGATAACTTTAGTTTCAAACGTGCATACATATTATATATGTATGTAGCTGATGATGAGGGCGATATATAGGAAGGCAGAAAAAGACAAAGTGTTCATGCACACATACCTAAGTGCATTCGATAGAAAAAATGGGCGATAAATATATATGAAGAATTGATCAGGTGGTCGTTTGGTCAGTCAATTGGCCTCCTTCACTTGCCGGTGGTTTCGCTGCTACTTTTTAAAAGTTACCATCAGTAACGCTAAAGGTCACTCTCTAGGTTTTCTGATTTGAAAAGAATTTGATTCTTTCGATGCGGAGAGAGAAATGAGAAGCGAGGGAAAATGTATGAATCACTTCCCCAAAACATTTGATACACCCCTTCATGTAGGTAGTTAGTTGTGATTGTTTCGCTCTCCTGCAGTAAATCTCATTCTAGGGATAATGAGACAGGTACAAGGAGTAAAGTGATAATAAGTATGATATTATGCTTCACTTTATTCATCTTTTATAGAAGAAAATTATCCTCATCGTGTTGATCCTTGTCTCTGGCTCATTGGCAAATGTTAATGCTAAGTAATCAAAAAAATATATACCTGTTCGACAAGTAGAAATCTTAATCTTTGGTTTAATCAATATTAGTGGAGCTTGAATAAGTTTCATACTGAAACAGAAGCTCTGTCCTTCTTCCTATTTTGCTTTTCTTCTTATTTGCGATTCGGATTTTGGGATAGGAGTAAAAAATATGTGAAGGGGTGACTATGTAAGCATCGAATAGGCATCATCATAGCAGTAGCCAAAACCCTAGATTATGATTTCCATCTTTTTGTCAAAAACCTTTTTGTATTTTAGGCTTGAAATATTTTAAAAATTGATAGTTTTTTGCAATTTTTCAAGGACTTTAAGAATACATATTGCTTCTTTAAATTTGAAACTTTCTTTTAATAGCTACAAATTCAATTTCAGGTCAATCCACTATAATCAATATACTCATTAAACTGCTAAATTGTTTAAAGCATCAGTCATTATACATCCATGATGACAACGATATTGCTCATAATACGGTGATTAATATAAATCGAAAAACTAATGCGATGCTTAGGCAGGATGATTGGTTTTGAGGAACTTTTTTTGTCTTCAACCGTCCAATAGTAGGTAGATGCTTAATAGGTAAAATTCGAGAAGACATATATTCTAATAAGAAAAATGTAAACAGTTGGGGTTTTTTATCAGGGAAACAGAGGAGACATTGTTTTGAACATTTTGTAATGAAACGAATTGTCATTTCGCTAATCATTTGATATTCCATTAACCTGTTGTGTTGTTCCCTGTGACGACGATGAAAACTCAAATAAATAGGAAATGGAGCGCTCCTTTTCTCCAGCTCCCTATTCTCTCAACACGCTTTATTTTTCATTATATTTCCAATCCACTGCTGTCATGTATGCATGATAATACAAACTCAATTTCAAACGCACCTATACATGCACAGGTAGCGTAATATATTATATCATTTGCCATGCTTATCTCACTTTTAATCAAATAATACATGTATATATTATAAATCTGAAAATGGATTGGGTCATGCCCATGTCATGCCAATTTACTTTTTCATTTCGCTTGTCGTACACCCAAAGACAATGTTCTATCTATCTCTACATATCTACGTAATATTAAATCCTCACAGTTCAAATTAAAAAACTGGATTACTCCGGGTTTTTGCAATCAAAAGCGTGCCAAAATAGAAACCCTTCAAAAAATTGCTTTAAAACTACCGATAACATTACTAAATCATGTATTTAGTCGTTTTTCAATTTTCATTAGATATGGATCCTTTACCAATGAGATTTTTATTGGAATATTCATATTTTATGCACATTTTTATCCTTCCAATCCAAAACAATTAACTATTTCAAATTGTTTTTCAAACGATCATACATACATCAATGATACCAAAGTTTTTTTTAAAGTATTAATTTTTTTACATACAACAAAAGCGTTTGTTCGTATTTTCCTGTAAAAATACGTATGCCCGAAATATAATGTTATTTGGCGAAAAACACACATTATCTACATCTGAATTTTTATAAACCCGATACGCTCACCTACTTGACATCCTGATACTGCAACTTCAATAAACGAAATGTGCTTTTATGATATGGCATCATCATACATAACATCACATACCACTCCACTGTCCTCTCCACTCTTCCCAAAGAGCGGTGTTTTGTAATGATGATCCCCAATTTTCAGAAAGAAACATTTGTTGTAAATTACATAGTGTCGTATTTTGTTGCTATTATTATTACCATTCTACAGAGCAAAGGAAATGCCCTTTTTTAAACTGTCGTCGACAATAATAATAAGAGTAGCATTTGTTGACGATGGCGAGAGTTACATAAAAATGACATTGATGATGATGCCGATAACGACGACATACTTGGATATTTGTTTGATGTGGATGTGGTTGGACATTTGGAGAATAACCGAGAAATAGTGAGGTTTTCTGTCTGCATGTGCACTCCGTACAACTACTAGGTAGACAAGGCAAATGGCAAGCACCACTAGCCCTAATATAATGTAAACCATTAAAATAAATAGTGGACCACCACTTCAACGTGTTCTTTTTCCGTTTCATATAGAGCAGTTGTGATGATGATGGTAGTATATGGTTATTAGTAGAGTAGGTGGAGGAAGAGGGGAAAACTGAGTGTGTGAAAACGGCAATTTCCTCCTCCATGTAAATTTACAAATGTTGTGTGTGGTGTGTAGAGAAAAAAAAGCAGGAGGAAGCAGGAGCAGTAGAAAAGTAAAATGGTAACAGCATTCTTGTGGTTTACTGAAGATTGTGGCAAAAAACCATAAATCTTAATGTTTTTGTGGTGCCTTATACACACTTACGAGAACCCACTTGATTTTTTAGGTATTTGATCATCAGGGAGGGAACAAGAAATTCAGAAATAATAAAATAGAATGGGAGTAGAGGAACAGAAAAGGAAGAGGTTGTGTGCAAGCAAATCTCGTTATTGCTATTATTAAGTTTTTAGGTGGCCAACTGGAGTACTTTCTTCCTAAAACATAGGGGTTCACATTAACAGAAGGGATTTTCTGTGGAGTGGACACCGCTAAAAACGTACTGTTTAGATGTCATAATCGTTGTCATTGAGCAAGAACAATTCGTCTTCCCAGGTATTACATACCTACAATTTACCATTAGAACCTAACATTTACTCTGCATTATCTTGGGACTGATGCAAAAATAAAGGTCAAAGCCACCACCGAGACTGTTGGAGAATAAAAGGAGATGAAATATTATGCTGCCGCTGCTCTATTGCAATGAAAACTGTAACCAATACGAAACAAAACTACATACACATCCACCTAATAATTATGATGATATAGTAAAAGCAAAAGTAATAATAGGGACACTTTCCTGTCCGTTTATTATCCACTGTGATCTATGACCACATCTTGTACTGGCTTTTCTGAGCACCAGTGTAAAAACGAAGTAAATAGCAGCTCGCTTGTGAAGACAAGGAAGAAAGTAGCATTGAGTCATAAGTAGAAAAAGAAGTGGAAAGGAAGTGAGGCATACGGTTTTCATTACAAACATCCTTACTATATTCATCAATGATGAGGGGCACGATACAACTTGTCGTCATTGCTTCCTTTTAAACATTTGCTTTTAAAAGGCAAAACTATGCGGACTAGACACACAAGAATCTTCAGAACGACCACAAATGCTTGTGGTAAATTCTTTGACGTGTGTGTATGATAAAAGATGATTGTAGAATAGGTATGTATAAACCGCCAACCCCACAACAAAATTGCGCAAATTAAAAAATCCTAATTCAAAAAATTATATTTTGAAACCAAATCATAGTTTATGAGAACTATTACTACCAAGAGGAGCGTTTCTGCGTGGCAGTGTCGTGCACTGGGAATAATTTTAATAATCCAATTCCTTTGACTTTCTCTTTCTAACTCTATTTCTCTCCTCCTCGTCTCAATTTTCCACCATCAAAACCACGAAGCATGACAGGAACTTGCCTACCAAACAATTTTGTAGAGAAGTCGTAGATGTGTGTAGGTATAAATAGGAGGATCAAGAGGCATTACTCAATTTGGAACGTCATGCTTACCTAATAATAATGTAAAAGTGCAAGAATTTAACTTGATAAAAAATAACAATATTAATAATAACTTGTAAGCATGTAATTGCGTGGTAGTAGTAGTAGTTGCAGAAGTAGTAGCTATCTAGTTGACCAGTTTCATCATCGTCATTATCATCATCACAATTTTCATTTCTAATATCTCCACACAAATAGGCAGGTAAAAATCGCATAAAACTTGATATTACTTTTTGTGCATTACCATTACTATCATGATTACAAGAACAACAGGTAAGAGGTAAAGTAGCTAGGTTTCATACTAGAAGCACTACTGCTTCTGCTACCTCCACTACTACACCCACCTTTTCTCATTTTTTTCATAATCATAATTTGATCCTCCCTTTCCCATCTTGTATTCATATTCATCAAGCATTACAGAAGTGGTAGTAATAATGATAATAATAATAATAATGAATATTTACATAATAACATCACATGAAAATATAAACTCGAAAGGTTCATAGCTCAATTTTACATTCTTTCGCTACAAAAATACCACCATAGAAGCAAGTCGACTTGAAAATAAATAAGATGCAGATATGTACGCTATGCGTAGAAATAGATAGTAGCAAAATGTCTGTGCATGCATCAATTTTTTTAATCACAAAACAATTTTTTAAATTCATTCGTGGCTCAAGATATGTTATTATATTCTTCACAATCAACAGTTATTAGATTCACGACTTTGGTGTTTGCTACCGATGATGATGCCATGATACTGTACGTGTACGCAAGAGACTCCTGCGATCAGGTTGATAAAATAATGATGATGATGGGAATACGAAGGATGATTGTTGCCGGTGTGGTTTGCTATTGGTATTTTTGCTACTGATTCTTGACTACTGGGGACTGCATCTTGAGCACAGATTCTTGCAACCACAAATACACCTTTGCTTCTGTATTTTCGGGCTAGGAAGGACTACTCTACTACCAAGAATTTAAATTTTTTTGAAGAAGATTACTTGTTTTTACCTGAAAACCTCCTGTTTTGTATGGAAGTGTGAACACCATAATGCACAGGTAGCTTGAGAACCCATCATAAAGTTTTATCTATGATCAGTCATTATAAAATTGTGAATGTATAAATACAACCTTAGAGTTTCCCAATTTTTTATTCATGCCTGAAATAATCTCTCTACCGTTCTTTAGCTCAATCTCTTGAGCTACTGCAGATAGGAAGCTACGATGCTACTGTTTAGGGATGAAAAAAGGACTTCTGGATTTCACGAAAATAACAGTATATTATGATCCTTGATAATTTCTTCATATGCGCCTCCATAGTCCACACACATTCAATTCAAATTCAGAGATGCATAACATTATTTTTTAATGAGAGGAGAACAACAACAAAACGTGTGCATCCCCACGAATGTCGAAAAAGTAATCACAAAATTACAGTCTCCCTGCGTAATGTAATATACAGCTTTGTTTTTTTGGATTACACCCACCAATGGACAGAACAACCTGTGCATTATTACAGCAACTTTCTCAGCAAAACCACATTCGTACCAGTAGTAACTTTTATTTTTTAAACTCTCAGGATATCTCCCTTCTACTGTTTTTTTTCTTCTAAGAAAAGTCGTGTCTTGTAATCGTGAATTTTTTTCTGGTGATCACGGTCCAAAAAACGCCGATTGTTGTCCATGCAATAATATCATCGGGTTATTACATATATCTACGATTAGCACTGTTCCTATTATTACCCATCATGGCCCATAAGTTCATGACCGTGTGTGTGTGTGTGTGAGCAACAATTTCGATGATTATCCTGGTTTCTACTGCTTTCTAGCTTTCTGATCATCTTCTCTGGTCGCCAAGGTATAAAATCCTTTATCACTTGGTATCATCGCAGAAATGTAATAATGATTTTTAAATAATCTCCATAATTTTCTTGCATACTGGTTCATATTCAAAATGGAAAGGCTACCACTAGACCGAGTGAGTTTTGCTTTGGTCGAGGGTCATGGCTCACTTTTCTGAAAAACTTTATACCTTCTTGTCTCCTTCATCTTTTCTTCCATCATATTGAGCAAAGCATTAAATATTAGCATGATGATGATTTTTGCCATGAATTGTTGTTCTGCCCAGGCAAGCAAAGTGAAGTAGTAGCGTATATGGTAGCAGCAACTAGTAGAACTTGTGTCTCTTCCTCCTCCCGTCTAACTGATTGTGAGTAGATTATCCTCTTGCTATACACATATGGTAATAATAATATTAATAATAATGATAACCGGCGAATGTGGGGATAGGCAAAAAAGCAGGTAGGTAGAAAACGTAGAAAGATTGGATTAAAGAATATCATAAAATTTCATATCATCATATAAGATGAAGGGTTTCTCGTATAGGAGCAGGAGTGGTGGTGCTCTTGTGTGTGGTGGTGATGTTGGTTGTTGTAGAAGTAGTGGTGGTAGTGGTGAACGTAATTGTACAGTTGATCGAGACTTTGATTACTATAATTTATAGAGATAAATCACCGGCATAATTGCGGGAAATGGTGTATTGGTTCAAGCAAGACGTTTATGCGTCACTTTATGACAAGACCGTTTATATGGAAAAATAATCGTAAACAGAAACGAGTAGTCAGTATATGTAGTGCGCATATCATTACATGGATACGTGTTTGTATGGGATGACATTAAGTACATATTATTTACAAACAATGTTCATTCTGACCATGGCTACTTGAACATTTACTACTTGTAAGTGTAGAGATACACCGCGTTTAGAAAAGAGCAACAGATGAATAATAATATCTTGGTGGTAATAATGGTAATAGCAGGAGTAAAAATAATAATATAAACGATAATAATAGCCATAGTAACCTCGTCGTCGTCATCATCAGATAATAGCTTCAGATTTCGATAAAAAAAAACTATGTATATGTCCATCTCCAACATTGCGACAGACGCAATGGTAGACGACAGTATGAATATGGAGATACCAGATACTTAAATAGTGACTGTTTTTGTAGGAAACAGGCTACATGGAGGATGCGTTTAGGGAGTACCTTTCATCATTACTCGGACAATAGATCGGAAATGAATTTGATTAGATGGGGTTTTGTAGCAGAATAATGATGAATATGATAAGATGTGAACATATAAAATGTAAATGCTGTAAAATGTCTGATGCAGTTTTCAGAAGAAAAACAGAACAACTTGATTAAAATCCGGAGAAAGCTTTATATCGACAATAATTATTCAAATGTGTGATAGTGATAGGAAATGTATATGTTAGCTTGGTATAAATGTAAATTTCAACATGCGTGCTCAACAACATGTCTTGTTTGCAGTGGCCTCTCTGTCACAGAACTTGTCTGGTTTAATGTTTACAAATAATAATTATTTTACGATGCTAAATAATCGATGTAATGAGGATAATTGATATTTTCTAGTGATTATATAGATGGATGGATAGTTGGATGATGGATGGGCTTCTGGTTGGATGGATGAGTACGTCTAATAACTTTAAAATACAGAATGAATGGACTGGTTTTGGCTATTGTCGACTTTTATCCATCGTTATTTTTATTATTATGCTTTAAGGCTAATATTAGAAGAATAATCTGAATATTCAATCAAAATTACATGTAAATTTGTAAGACAGTAGTAGTTTTAAAGTGGTAGTGAGTAGGACAACGTTTGATGAACTCCCTACTTGTATACCTAAACCAGATCATGCCTTCTAGATGATAGGAGAGAAAGGTAGCACACTTGTCATCGAGAATCATTAAGTGTGCGTATCTTGGTAATAAACAATGTGGTGATGATGCTGCTGCTGAAGGTATGGAGAGGCTGAAAAAGTCAAGAGTCTCAAAGATGATGTCGGGGCATTAAGAGATCAGAGATTGAGAGAAGCTTAGACATTTAACTCATTGAACTGGTACACTTATTAAGAATGCATTTTTTTCTACTTCCAGTTATGCATATAGATGAATACAAAATTAGATACAAACAATACATATTCAGTGAACATTTAAAATATAAGCAAATTCAAGCAGAAAAGTATTTTAATGGTTGGTTAAAGAAGTTCAAAAGAAGCGATTTTCAAAATCAATAAAAACTATCATACAATCGGATTGACTTGAATAAACACATAGGTAGTCAAGGCTGCCCTAATCGTCAGATAGGTATAATAAGTAACAAAAGTATCAAGTCAAGCCCATTGTTGTACTATTCCAGTATGCGATATGAATATGATATGAACCCAGTTTAATTTAGATCTCCCTTTTAAAAACTGGGTGGGATGAAAGGATGTGTAATTGTGATTGTGAGAGGACAAGGAATGAATGAAGTTAATGTTATAATTGTTGAGCCTCATTTTATTTACATACCTACCCGCACAGACGAGCATTGTCATTATCATTTTAATTCTTTATATTTGTACGTACAACGGATTTCCCTGGCTTTGTTCATTGATACCTATTTCATCCACAAAAATTTATGTGTATGTACAAGTTTTAGTTTACTTTACTCTTCTTGGAAGATCAAAGAGACGATTGAATCAAAATTTTGTGTGCATGTGTGTGTGTGAATGTCGTTTTTATTAATCTGAAAGTAGAGTAAACATGCATAAGACGGCCAGCAATATTGATTCATGGGTGGTCGATTTGTGATATCAAAGTTTTACAAAAATGTTGAAGCGGTCATGTTCTCCCGGTAGTAGGCACTAGTTTATAAACTTGTTCATTTGACATTGCAAATGAAATGTTCAACTATTTCAAAATCAAAGAACGGTGATGTAAACAATATCGTGGTAAATGTAAGAACAGAGCTGAAGGCAATAATGAGATTATGAATATTGTGCAAATAAATGTTGCACGGGGGGCCAAGTTGAAGCGGGATTTGGATAAATATTTAGATATACATTTTGTAATATGATTCGTATGTGAAGTAGGTAGATTTACTCTTTGAAATGCTCATGTTTGTCTGTCTGATTTAGAAGATTTTCAATTTTGCAGTTAGCAAAAACATAAGCATTGGGTTTAGTTTTCTTGCGTTCCAAATCTTAAAGAATAAGTACTAAAATAAAAGTATATTTAACATTTAGGGCCGGACCTGGAGGAATCTGTCAACTTGGAAGTGTGCAAGGCTGAACGGGGTAACTTGCAACCTAACAGATAGTTCAAAGGGTAAAATTACGATAAATAGAGGTCTACCCAGCAAAATCATTGACTATGCACTACTATTATTCATGAGCTTACATGTCGATATCGCTACACTTCTACATTTTAAGAGGACTGTGCATCCGAATCATTTATGCAAAAATCTCAAGACGAAAATGACAATGGTTTCTGACTATCAAAGTGTTTAAATTTCCTCCAAATTTAAATAAGATGCATGTCAGTTATGTTGAAATAAACGAAATTCATTGGAAAGTAACGTTATTAAATGGAAGATACAAAATGACTGTGTTTTTATTTACCACTTGTATACCTATTGCTAATGCTATTTTGCAGTTTTGCACACCCTATACTAACACTAAATGTTGAACGTAAGTGCCTATGCATTGAAAAAGAGTTCCTCAGGTACTTACATCTTCGCTTATTCTGAAAAGTTCAACTAACCAAAACTTCAGTCCTCGTCATTACTATTCTGATTTCCTAACGCGATATGTGATGTTTATGTGAGAATGAGAGACAGGGAGATGCTGATGACGCTGAGATTGAGATGAGTCGCCTGTCATCTTTTGACTTGTCTTGTGGCTGTTTTACGTTGCGTAGTTGGACACCTGAAATTGCGAAAGTAAAAAAATGTGTCATGCTGCAACAACGCAGCACCATTATAACATGCCATGATCGTCGGGAAACGGCATACAGGTAAATTCTTGCAGACATTGAACATGTCTGTAGATGTATCAAAATATTTAAATGCAGACGTATTGAAGGCTTACCCCATTAACTGAATATTTGAAAGCCAGGAGAGATGATTAATGCGAAAAAGATTTTAATAGTATGAGGTGATTGAGGTCTACGTATTTCTTAAAATAGCACAAAAATTAGTAAATTATTATCATTTCTGTGAGATCCCACATTTGTGATTGTGACGCTTATCTACATTTTTTGTTGAATTCGATTCTCCATTGTTTTTTTTTTCGTAGAATGAGGAGCACTTCTTTTGTTGGTGGCATTATCACATTCATTCATTTTTTTCCTAATATGCATGCATTGATGTTGCTACTTTGTATGAATGTGTGTTCATCATCATCTCCCCTCTCCTTTGCTGCCTGATATTTTATTTCTTTGACATAATTGCCACGACTCATTGTCAGAATTTTGATGGCATATAATAATGTGTCTGTAATAAAGTGAACATTTTTATGTGACATAATCGTGAATCAGGTTTCTTTTTCATTTTCACATGATGACGGTAAGTATTCAAGGAATTTTTCCACTTGAGATGAGGTAAACCTAATAAAATGATATTGATAATGTGAGGTCTCTCTCTTCCACCGATATTGCCCCTTACAATATGTGCACCAGTCATGGGCACACTCACTCATGTGAGTGAGTGATGAGTGGAAATTTGAGGGGAGTGAAAGGGTTTTTCGGGGAAATGAGTGTGAGTGGAGTGAGTGGCCAAACATTTCTCCAAAATGAGTGGAGAGGAGTGAGGGATGGGCCAAGGATTTTTCGGGAGTGAAATTGAGAGGGGAATTTTTGAAACCAAGAGCTACAAAAGAATTAAAGACGTTTCTCTAATGGGAAAAGAGGCATATTATGTAACTATAATCCTAAATAATTGCCTCAGAATGCCAAATTTCAGCTATTTTTTGTATTGCGCAAGTATTCCTGCAAAAGAAATATAAGGTATGAGAGGATTTCTCGAAAAATTGTATGGAAAAAGCGAGAAAAGTGAGTGGAATGAGTGAATTTTTTTCTCAGAAATAGACAGGAGTGGAGTGTGAGTGAGTGGGTCACTTTTTGGGGTCGTGAGTGGTGAGTGGAGTGAGTGACTTTATCAATTTTGGGATGAGTGAGAGTGTGAGTGGAGTGAAAATTAAATGCCCATGACTGATGTGCACTGTATACAGTTAGTACATTATGAAGATGATGCTATGGCAATGGAAGGATCAAGGATGGATAAAAAATTGTTGGTATGCTAAATAAATAAACTCAGTTCCCCTTAATTTCTGCAGAAAACTCTCGAGTCATTGCCACCAAACAATAATAAAAGTCATCCGACACTGGTATATATCACACACTTTGATTTAGCAGGAAGCATTACATTTTGATCAAATTTGTTTACTACTCTCTTGTTTTCTTTTATTGTGAAGGATCATACCATTAGAAAAGAAAGTCGTGTACATGTTATTCGTGTGAGTTGTAAAAAAATGAGAGTGGAAATAAATCTTGCAGAAGAAAAAGTCCTTGCAAGCTTAGAATTTGTTCGGTTCTGGGGAAAACGGTTTGGAAAAAATCTGCTGTATCGGGTGAGTTATTTTTTAGGGCGCAAACATGAACGTGTGTAATGTCTGTGAGTGCGTAGAACGGCACTGCATTTACAAGTGCATCAGCATTATCATCATCATCATCAACAACAACAGGAGCAATATAGAGTGGTAGGCAGAGCAGATGCATTTCTGGAACACAACATGGAATGTTTCCAAAACATTAAATCATGGGAATTTTCTCATTGGATCTCCAGGATCAACAGCACAAGTTACAGAGTAGTAGCCGGCAGCAGTAACTGATATGGTTGGCTTACGTTGTTGCACCCGCTTTGCAATCGTTTGCATCACAAGCCATGATGCCAGCCAACCATTTATACATACACACAAAAAAACATGATCATCTCAATAAAATCTCTTGTTTTCTTTTTCTTTATAATATTTTCACATTACAATGTTGATGATGACCTACACAAAACAACAATCCTAGTATGTATGTATGTTGGCATGAATGTGCATGTAGAGTACACTGCTAACTTAAAGTTACAATTCCGAGAGCTGTCTCTGAACAGAAAAAAAAACATCAAGTTTCTTTGATTCGAAACGGTAATGTTTGGGCTCATAAATACAGCCTAGAATTCTTTCCGTGTAATCATCAATAGCGTCAATGAAACGAACAAAGTGTTCTGTTCCCTCATTCATTTCATTTGTTTTCCTATTTTTTAGTTTCGCCAGAAGCAGAAAACGAAAATGTTTGTAGTGATCGCTGTATGATAATCACATCACCACTCACTGTGTATTATGATCATTCCATGTGTTCAAATAATGTCCTCAAGCTCATTATCATCATCACGCATAGTTTTACAGTTTGTCTCGCTTTTATGTTTTTAGAAAGGGAAAACAATCCGCAATGTTTATCATGGCAGATACTTGTAACAGCAACAATAAGTAACAATAATCGTCATGAGGGCTACAAGCTTTAACGGGGCAAACATACCGGGCCAACAACCGACTGGAAACAGCACTACTCAAAACAGAATCATCGTCAATCATCAACTTCAAATGGGAACGAAGGAAGCTGCATTGAAACTTTTTGCCTTGCTCTTCTGAAAATGAAAAATTGAGGAGCGGGTGATGCATTACAAGAAGGCGTTGGAGCGCAATTAAACACTGCCATAATAAAAAACAAAGCCTTTTCCGAGTTCGTGTCATCATTTCATGCAATACCGGAATACATGGTGTGTTTTCAACTGTACGTGAACAAAATGTTTTTTTATACATGGTTAACAAAACACAGCACAGATGTGTGCATCACATCGTTAGATTTTTACACGCGTCCAAGTATACATAATTGCTTCCAGCTACCTTTCTAGCTTCTATAGCAAAACACCAACCAAATTATATAATACGTAATTATATGTTTATCTTTTTATGCTAAAAATACCCAAATATGATTTAGAAACGAGCATATCGAAATAATTAGCAAGACTGATAGATTGATTTGATAATAACCAATATTACGAGACAAAATCATATAATAAGTTTTGCCCGATCGATTCTGCCCATTATATGGATGATAATAACTGTTTATACGATTGAATCTGAAATGGGATTTTACACTTCTAATTTCCTACCTCAAATGTAATTTCCTTTGCTCAAAGAAGGAGGCTAGTTGTTTTTCCAAGAAAAAAATATCGGCATAATTGGTGGTAGTAGATGAGTAAGGGAAATAAATTCTACATTTTTTCGGTTATTTTAGAATACGAGACGAACGGACTCCTCATTTTTTTTAGTATGGGATCAGAGGCTTAAATCGTGAACGTTTAATTTTCTGAAGGAATTTTTTCCCTTTTTAGAGTTAAAGGTGAAAAAATGGGAACATTCTAGGAAGAGGGTGAAATAAGTAGATTGTATGCCTACTTGTAGAAATGCTTCAAAAAGGGATACCTTTGCTTCGACCACGTAATTTTTTTTTCGCTGATATTGATTATAAAAGATGGTGGTGTAAAAAATATTTCGTTTTGTTATAAGTAGGTAGTATAGCAGAAAATATATAGGTATGAGATGAACTGGTACATATTATATGCGTTTTTTTCTCAGTATTTAGCTTTCCACTAGGCTGGAATCACTGATTTTGTTTGACTGGTATATGTAGGGATGGAATGATAATACGACGACGACGATATCGCTGTTGTTGGCGGTGGCGGTAACGAGGACTTAGTTTGAAGCTCCAATTTAAAGAAAAACGGGAGGACTAAAGGGGAATTGGTAAATTTTGTCTTATGGCTGAGTCCCCAGTCCCCACTTGAGAATGAAATCAGAGGAGAAATGGAGATGTTCGAGTTTTCCTTGGAGCCTTTTTCCTCCTTTTTTTCTCCAGTAACTCAGCAGCAGCATTGCTATTTTCTGGTTAAAGTGAAAAGGAAGTGGAAGAAAATTGGAAGAGAAAGGAAACTACTTTATTTCTGATGCTAGTATGAAGGTAGTGTGTACATCTACGCTACTACGTATGTACATATACAATATATTGAGCTTGATATGTTTCAGTGGATTCAGTGTTTACATGTAATGTAAAGATACCATGATAGGTTGAATTGTATAAGGAATCTAGTGCTCATCTCTTTAGAAAGGAAACGACTGAAAAGAAGAAGGGGAAAGGTTTTGGTGAAAACCGTTTTTTTCTAGGCTTAAAAATGTAAAGAGAAAAAAATAACAGGTAGGTGAGATAGTGGCAAAAATAAGTAGTGGAGTATCTCAGAATGAAGAGCATGCTTAGTTTCAGCTTTATACATGCATGTAAGATGGGTTTACTGATGATGTTGATGGCGATGACTACACATATGAGACTCCGAGTACCAACCAGCTACATCGCAACCAGTTTTCATTCATATCGCATGACAATGGATATAGAAAGAAACTGCTAGAATATCAAATGTAAGCAAACCTATTCAAATTACAAGCCTACAAGGAAAATATCCACACATACACAAATAGGTATTGGTTTTCCTGCAGACTTTCTCTTCATACCCAGTACACAAAAACATTGAAAGGCCATGGATAAAATCAAATCAAAATCAAGCCGGGTAGGTAGGTAGTAAAACAAGTGATATTTAAAAAAGTCTTCCCTTTTTATCTGTTGTTCTTCCTTGTACTCTATGAAGATGCCAGAATATAAGCGAACAAAGGTTTAAAAATCGTGTCTTCTGTGTTCTCATGCGAATCAATAGTCTAAAAAAACATTTTTTGTTTAATATCCATGCATATTTCTTCTAAGAAATAAACTCATTTGATAGCATTGCCTACTTATGCTCTTGCTCGAGCACAATTTGCTGTTACTGACGACAGTGATGATGTTACCATTCCACTTTCCTCTTTCTAAGTCTCGAAAATGTCCTTTCTCTAGAGTACCCTCACACACCAGTTCTTTTATTACCATCCGCGTATGTGTCACCAAAACGAAAATCACTACCCGGGCACATTCCCATAAATATGATGACTGAATTTCATTACATGTATTTTCATATCAGAGGATATAATCCGGCTGCATTAAATAAAAAGGAGGAAGGAGAAAACGACAAAAAAAATGCATGAAAGGTGGGGTGTTTTGTTGTTGTGTGTGTGCACTATTGCCATTCCATTCCACCACCATCACCAGGTCTTCTCCCATCTTTTCCCTATAAAAAGCTCAATGCTCGTTTTCGTTTGCAGTCTCCAGATAATGATACCGAGAGTTAGTAAAACAGGCGGGGAGGGAGACACAAGGAGAGTGAGAGTCACACGGAACAACAACTATTTACTAACTGACTGGTAGTTTAGTGATAGCGTAGGAGAGAGAGAGAGGAGTAGTGAGTGGAGGCAGCAGAGAGTAAGAAAAGGAGACAACTGAAACGACAAGAAAAGAAACAAGAAGTATAAACAGAAAGTAAAGTTGGAACAAGTAGCGAAGGATGAAGAGAGAAGGAAGCGGAGAAAAAGGAGACGGGGAGAGAGAGAGAGTTTAATAACACGGGTGGAGGAAAAGAGACAGCAAGGTAGAAACTATTTCCACACGTTTCGTTTACCACCACCTCCACCACCACGACTACTGCTTTACTAGCAAAAAAAGCAATGTTTTTGGTGCTACTGCTGCTCTGTCGCTCTGTTATGTTCCTCAGTGTTCATGCTGACGACGATGATGATGATGAAGATGAGGAGAATGATGGTAAACGTGAATAGCTGCAACCGCATGTTGTGAAACTCATGTGTGTATGAACTTAACCGACTACTCCATGGAGTATAATGCATAATATGGGAAAAATAATATGAGCACCTATATATTTATCTATGCTGTGTAGCTAAATACCCATGTTATTATTGTATCTTTCGGATTTTATAAGAAAATTTTGTGAATGTTGTCGTAGTGGAAGGAGTAGAGCAAGACGAGAGGTATATATATTCTTGTTTGTGTTTTTATAGAGAGCATATACACAAAGACAATATAAAACAGAAAGACATTTTCAGAGGAGAAGTGGTGCTATAGCGGCTCTCGTGGTGGTTCAGTTGATATACACATTAATGTATGTATACATAAATATATATAGAAGGAGATGGAGATAGAAAGAGAACGATCGTGTGTGTGTTCACTCTTCTTCTCCTCTCTCTCTCTCACTCGCCTTTTTCGATGCAAAAGGGAAAACATAAAAAAGGGTCTTGGGTGAAATTGGAAATTGTAGGACCGTTCCAAGAAAATCTAGTTAAGAGGCTCCTCCTCCCCAAGAGAAAATCGATGAGACCAATCCGATTCTGAGCTGGAACGTCTTTGCCCATCGCACACTTGCACTTACACAAACACACATACATAACATGTGTAATGTAATGAATGTACGGAGGACATGCGGTAATATGCTTTTTCTTCATACATGTATAATATACGGGAATATCTTATTGGGAAATGTAAGTTTCACTTTATAAGAATTAGATATTTCGTACTCGCACACACATTCACATTCTCTGTCAGTTACTTAGTCACTTTTTGCTCACACACACACACACACTCACAGACTAACGACATGCATAATAGAGAGGTTAATTTGGCAATAACTTTCAAAAAGTCATGCTGATTCAGCATTCTCGCTCCCCGAGAATGACTTTTTT
>JAQIXX010000507.1:0-57095 GCA_034700605.1 Willowsia nigromaculata | reverse complement strand
ATCATCAACATGCAGTGCTGAGTTGGTTGGTACAACACAGCGCAAATCGTAGGCGAGCTAGGAGGGAAATGAAGAAGATGACGATGATGATTAGATGAGAATACATGCCTACATACTGTAATATAATGCGTGTTGTGTGCACGTTATACGGTAATAATGGAGGACAGAGTAATATGTAAATTTAAGATTTAGTGAAGGAACAAAGTGCGCGGATCAGGTTCTTAATTAAAACATAAATTTAGAATTAAATTCTCCTCTTTTCTTTGAAGTCATTTATATGCACGTTATAGATAATATGCGGATAGTATACCAATGAGAAAAAGCAATTCACTGGACGAAATGAACAGAAGAATAAGAAGCAAACAACAAAAATGAAGAAAAAAAACTTCTTTTTACTTCTTTTTCTAATTTTCTGACATGAATATGCAAAAAAGCCTGTTCTTTTTCTGCTCTCCGTGTAGAAGCCCATATAGACAAGCAAGGGCAGTTCTATGGCTTTGTGGGCTGGGTGTTTGTACATGCATAAGAAAGTGATATCATCAATTGATGAACGATTTAATCGGCGGATCCTCTCTACTACTACTACCAGACCAAATACACAACACCATAATATCGCAGTAGACTGGTCATAAATGTGCGATATAACTTGTCTTGTTTGTAATTACAATAATTAAGGTGATAGACTACTTCGTACTTCTGCTGCTGGTGCTCTTCTTCCATTTCGCCATACTCAGCATAATGCTCGTTTATCGTCTTCTCTTTCAAATTACTTCCAGCCTCAGAGGATTTTCTTTTTTGCGTGAAAAACGTTGAAAAAAAACGATGGAATAGATGATTATAGCATTTTAATATGTATTGCGTGCATATCCCGATATGTTGCAAGTAATTTATTTACAAAATGTATATTTTTTCGTCATATTAAATCTTTTCTATTTACATTAAATAATAAAAACAAGTCCAATTAAGTTACTCTTTTTATCTTACACACAACATTTTTATATGAATTATGAGTGAATATTAATTAACCCTGCTAAATTTCATTTAAGTTAATTGTAGCAGATGAAAAATTACTATATCAAGTTGTCCAACAATGGGGCTAATATTACATGCACAAAGAGTTATTATTGTTGGTTTGTTGCTGTTGTTGTAAACGGCCTTTGTTTAATAAACAAGAATTTACGAGCTGGTAGACATGCCATACATAAAGTCTCACTAGCCAGTTTTTTAGTTTAACTTTCTGATTCAAAAGAAAGGCCCCCAGAACAGTTGGGCAGACTGAGTTATCCTCACAAAAGAAGTATAAAGTACTTGTTTAAGCTTCAGCAGGGAAGGTTGAATAAATAGTCTGTCGTTATTTAGAACACAAGAATACACACATTACATACAATAAAAAATCCATTAAAATGTATCAGGAGCAGGAGCCAAACATCAAAACCTCCACGGGGGTACACATTGATCCATGTCATTTTCTTGAGGATGAACACCGGACCAATATTTCTTGAATTAAAAGAGAAAGAGAAAAAGTAGCACCATGAAGCGTGAAAGGGTTCGCATATGCCGTCCAACCCAAAAGAAATGAAGTGCAAATAGCATTACAAATGCCAAGAAGATTATTTATGTTTTAATTTGACTTTTTCATTAAAACTCTACTCAGAGAGAGATGGTTTTCCTCACAGTTTTAAGTGCAAGGTCATACGCCACTATTGCTTGACAAAATACTTATAGCAAAAATAACAAGAAGATGATGCCTTTGTAATGAAGCCGCCAAAATCGAAGAATAAATAAACAAGGTGAAAAATTAATGAAATCGAAATTGTAATCTGAATAGTACAAACGACCATGTAGTTCAAAGAGGCAGCGTACGTTTTTCAAGAAAAATATACTTTTAGCATGCTTACTTATTTCTTCATGATAGGAATGTCAAAAACCACAAGTTCATGTATCATCAAGCCCATAATAATAATCTATCTTTGAAGAAGCAAAAATACCAAACTTTTGTTCAATTTACTTATTCTGCCAGCTAATACATATATACAAACTGAAATTATGCATGTAGTGGAAATTTTAGTAGTACAAATATCTCATGTTGTGTGCTTGTGATGTCAGTTGCGTTCCTCATTGCGTTTTCATAGTCTTCTTCAGCCGGTCGCTGTACATGAAAGCAGTCATCTCATCTACTCACATAAATCAAATGTCAGTGGGTAACTTCATAAATCATTATACTTGTGTGTTGTGGTGTGCAGTGTGTAGTATAGAGTACACTACGTAGTTAATATAATATTCAAAACATGCTATATTATGGACAATAATACATCATTTTATGCTCATGCCAAGTTTGTAATATTTCGTGATCCGTACAAAAGTAAAATACATTATTGCATTACGATGATACGTTTCTCTGGTCATACATGAAATTTGGAAAGAACTATTAAGCTTGTAAATGTGCAATTTACGATTAATGTTAACTGGTCAGTCACCGTGCTCGCACTCACTACTACTATCATTGCATGCATACCTGTATACTGCGTACCTACACTAGATACACAAACATTCATCAGAATAAAATCCAAGCTCTCTCCTCAAGTTGACCACATAAATCATGAGCAAAAACGTAATAAATACTACACATGCACATTACAGATTACGTACGGAATGTTGAATGTACTATAATATTTAGGGAGTCTCCTATTTTTGGAAGCCTATAAAAATAGCATAGCATCACTACAAACTCTGGAAGGAGAAACTACGCTGCTCTCAGGGCACTTTGTCAATTTAATTTCCTAATGCATCTTTCTAATTTCAATATATATTCAGATTTTTTTCTTCTTCTTCCATGTAAATCGGAGAAAGGTTCAAGTTCACGCACATTTTTTATTCCCAAGTCTGTAATTTTAAATGCAACGGTTGTGCCATTGTTCACCGAGGCATGGCATGTATCGCATCTGGATAAAAAAAGCTAGAAGCAAAGTAAAATGGAATTGTTACTTGGATGATGATACGCAAATGAGATTTTTTCTTCTTTGAATGGATAATGTGTTTAAAGGGAAACCTGAATCCGTGAAATTTACTGGGTATTTTAGTCTGATTCACATCTCTTCAATTTTCCAGATCCACACCGTATCAATGCATTATATATATTAATATGCAGCACACAATAGGTGCTTGCATGCATGCACAAGATTTTCGTCCCTACTGCATTTAATATCATTCTTACTTCACTTGCTGGAGTTAAAGGAAAGTAATGCTTTTCTCCTCTTTTCCTACTTTCTTGTCCACGGCCAAACAATTTGAAATTCAGGGATCATACAATCTTGCAATAAATCTAAATCCGACCCGACAGCCGAGGATCTCGGGTTTCAAGGAAAGCTAATAATATATTTGCTACGTACACACACGTATAGCACAAACTATGAAGTAGGGTGGGATATGATTTCAAAAACAACTGATGCTGAACTCACTGAATAATAGTACGGGAATATGTGGGTATCCATACTAAAAGTCAACGTTTTTTAGACGACCACCAGCAACATGACTTTCCTCTCTCCCACTCCATCCACCAACCAACTTTATTTACTGCCATATAATTTTGATTGTGTGGTGGTGGGGCTAGTTCTGACGATGCAATATTATTAGAAGAAGCATACTCTTCTTTTTTGGATTGTATGTGGCGCTATATAGAATTAAGTGCGTGTGCACAGATAAATATAGTATTACACATCTCCTTGTCGCTGCACTCCAAATGCAATTCAGGCTGAGGGGCTGATGCTGTAATGCAAGTAATATTTTTAGCGTGATTGCGATTGTGTTTTCACTAAACTTGGGAGGCTTGATTTGGTGTGATGTTGTTTTGCGTATATAGTAGCAATACAATAATAATACAAGATATATTTATATAAACTGTGCCCCCATCATTTCTGCTTCTACAACCCCATTTACACGGGAGAAATGAATAGGTCGGATGTAAAAACTCAGGCGGAAAATTGGGGTGGGATGGCAGACAACATTGCCGTCACTATCAAGTAACACTTCATTTGTATTGTGAGCCTCGCATGCATTCTTGTGTTGCATAAATTTAGCAGTAGTACAAACAAGTGGAAGTCTATTTATTTATTTGATTTTATTCTCAAATCTTATTTTTATCTCAAAGCAAAGGTGGTGTGTGGAAGCTTGTGATAAAAATGCATTGAAATACACTACTTATAATAGCATTGCCAATGTTAAAAATCATGTTGTTGTAGTAGTCAAAAAACTCTTTTTGATTCTAGAAAATGTTTCAAAAATGAAAAATAAACTGAATCCTTTTTTCCCTAAATTCTTACACAATTCATCAAGA
This sequence comes from Willowsia nigromaculata, assembly GCA_034700605.1. NCBI lineage: Eukaryota > Metazoa > Arthropoda > Collembola > Entomobryomorpha > Entomobryidae > Willowsia > Willowsia nigromaculata. The sequence goes on along the minus strand of JAQIXX010000507.1, from coordinate 52,762 downwards.
TGCCTTGAAGAACACACATCCACTCTGTATTACTTTATGCACACAGTTTATATACCCCGATGCAATAAAGCTGACGATTTATGTTCGTGATACATTGCCGAAGCAGGTTTTTGCTATTATGCCGTTCGGATTTGAGAGTATGAAAACAGAATATAAATTATAAGGTAGTGATTCTATCTTATAGCATATTATTGTAGTGATTGTACTTATACTTTATACTCACTTTATTCATTGCCATCATCATCATCATCATCATCAAATAAAACACCCGTGTGTTGTTTGAGCGCACAACCTATAGTGGACTTTCTAATAAAATATATTGAGTAATAATAATATCAACTAAATGAAGTGTAGTACATATAATATGTGCGTATAGGTAATATGTAAGTATAATGGGCTACCGATCGATCTACAGCAACGCACACTGCCACTACCACCACCAGACAAAACCTAACTCGTTTCGGTTGGTCCTGCAACTCGACTCGTTTTTGGTGATACTTTATGAACTTTACCGTATTATAATATAAACTAATATCACATTGAGTTCCTTTTGTTTTCCCCTGCTTCCACTTCTACCATGCCATTCTCCTCTCAAATGTTATGTGTTGTAAATCTAACAAGCCCGCGTTATAAGTGTTCTCTTTCACGAGCTATGTCTGTAGAAATGAAAGGTAGTGGAGGAGCGAACTAACATCACACGCTATTTTACCCCATTCGCAACTGGACGATGGGGGCATGAAATGTCCAAGAGGTAGAATTATAATAATAATAATATTATTACACTGATAGTTGTCTTCGTTTTAGAGGTGTAGTCATAATGGTTTGTAGAATTATAATAATATGATATTCATCGTATTCACTCCAGAGGGAAAACACTAGGATGATGAACTCGCCTTTCCTCTACTCTGTCTTTTAAGTCGTGAGCGAAAATGCACATCGTCCTTTTTACGTCTTCAACTACCCTTATAATTATCCTTTATGAATTTTACATTGTGTCTTGCATGAAGGAATGTTTGCACATGCAGTCACGTAGAAGATGCTGATTAGGAGATTTATGTCTTCATCGTACAATATCGGCTTGTCGGCTGAGAGTTTCCTCTCGGCTCTTCTCTTGCTTCTCGCTTCTCTTTCTCTATCTCTCCTCTTTTATTGTGAAAAAAGTTTTTTGCAGTTTGAAGTAGGCATGCCCATCCAACATATTATTCAACTACACCCAAAAATGTTTTCCTTGGGTGAAATACCATTTATATAATATCGGTATATTTATATGAATGTATACATGATTCTTATAGAAAACTTTGAATGTGAGTATGCCAAGATAAATTGTCTACCTAGTTGGTATTTGGCATTCGCTTTTGTTCATGTCCTCCTCCTTCTCATTACGTAACGATATATGAGTGCAAGCGAGTGCATACTATTATCTACTATGAATGTTTTCTTTGCGAGATATATTGCTTTCAACCATTTTCGCCGCGATTGATTTCTCTTTAAGATTAGTTTACTTTATAATCGATTTTTCGAAGGATTAAGATGCTAAAAAGGAAGTATCTCATTCATGAAATTTATTTTATAAGAAATATTGAAATGCGAGATTGTTTCCTTTTCGAGTAACTCATTTTCGTGTCTCGTTTATTGGCGGAAGCTGAGTTGACCAGTCTCCACATTACACTTCTCAACTTGCTCATTAGTGGATAATTCACAACATCAGATTGTTCCTGGGTGAAACAAAGTATTCTATGGGATTTTTTTTAGGTTCAGTATTTTAGTGGTCGGTAGGGTTGGCTTTTTTTAGAACGTCATGTGTTCAGTGTCGGTCAATATGTAGCCGACTTCAGTATATCACAACTCGCTGTTGTACGATTTTCACATAGCACACATGCGTGAAAAGTTATGGTTCCATTTAGCTCATTATTGCTTTCAAATGATGTTCTAAAAGTTTTAGCTTCTTTTGAAGGATCCATTAGTAGTGGATTTTGTGTGCATAGCATGTGGACTGAAACTTGTACTGACATCAGAGAAAAAGAAAATATATGGCTGCGAAACCTTTTGCGGTAAAGATATTGTGGGGCGGTCATCAGTAGTGTTCCAATCTGCCTGCCCATTCACCATAATTTTCTCACAAAAAATAATGAACAACTTTTCACCTAATTAAACCAATCCACTCAACGACGAGATAGATTTATGTGTTTACGAATAACGGATATTATGTTTCTGAAAGGCATTCTAACACACAATCTTAGGTCATGGACAAAATCATTTTAGTTTCTAGAATCTCTGTGCGTAACTGCCGAGTTTATTTTGCACACAAAATAATATACTATGACGTGATCTGTGAGTGTTTATTTCTTTTTCGAATGTAGTCACCACCATCCTACTGCTGTGTCGGGAATGTTCAAAGTATTTCAAAGTCAGAAACGGTTTATATAAAACAAAACGTCAAAAAAGTATAAAATCTGTCGATTGATATGATTTAGAAAAGCGGTTTTACGCTTTTATGAAGATGCATCCATAATAGATAATTTCCATATATTCCTGTGCGTCTGCTAACATCGCTTGACGCGTACGAATATACAGTATTGATACACGCACATGGTTCCAATAAATTTATTTAATGGCTTCCGAAATGAAAGTTTAAATGTACTTTATGTGCTTGTAATGGGTACTTAAAAGTAATAGTTATCCTTTTAAAATTATCACAGTATTTGAGTGATGAGATGTTTAAAGGTACTTAAGACCGTATTGCATGATTATTAAAATATCCCCTGCGTAAAAATCTGAACTTTAAATAATATTTTCATTTCGTCCAGTTAACTTTGTCAATGTTTACACTTTGGTGTTGTTTGTTTTGACTCCTTCTGTCGGTTACTTGGTCGCTGATATTCCCATTTAAAAAGGTAATAAAGCCACAAAACATTGAAAACAATGTGATAACTACTCAACCTAAAGTTCAAAACAAACACGCATAATATATTAAATGTTTGGCACCTCACTTTTCTTTGATGAAACATTATAAGGGCTCAACCCTTTGGATGCGCATGCACTCAAGTGCATTCCATTCAGCCCAGAAACAAATTTGACTCATCCCTTCAATTATGCATGCTTGCTTTTTATCTTTCATCTCTTCTTTTGTAAGAAGATGGGTTGGCCCTTTCCATTTGTCCAAGTTGGTGATTGTGTGAGCAGGAATGTTGTGATGATGATGACATGACACTAAACAAATTTTACTTTTTATCATGCCTGCGCATAATATTAACAAAAGGGTTTATTTTTTCTACCAAAAATGGAGTTGATTGAAAAGGAAAGAGACTGAACCCTGTTCCTGCTTATTCTTGAGGGATTCTATAGGAAACCATTGTTTCACTCAATACATGTATTTGTTAATCGACATCATCAGCAACGATGCAGCTTTTTGTGTGATTTTTTTCATAGGAGTAAAGAAATCGGTACTGGAAAAAGAGGAAAATAATAATTAAACTGGGAATACTTGATTGCACATGCGCATCCGCTGGTTTCAAATACAACTGTATGAAATGAACAGATAATACATCATTATATCCAAGCAATACATCTTTCGTTTTGTTGCTGGCTGATGATGATGATGAAGGTACACCATTACGTGGTAGATGAGTGTGTGTGCTTGCACCTATCTCACCGATGAAATGGAAGGAAGGAAGATCATCAGTGGGCTGTAAAAAAGCTTGACTGAAGTAAGCACTCTACTACTGGTACATTGGCACAACCATTCAAGCAGTGCTGCAAGACTTGTTAGATGAAGAAGCGCGAAGGAAACCATTGAAGGAGAGCTGTCACAGGAAAGTCCCAAGTCGTCCTGATTTATGGGCTCTGTTTCGACGCCATGACTTAGGACACCCTTTTTCTCTATTTCACTTGGTGTAACCTCTTTTCTCTAACTGTGTGGATTACACAGCACACCAACAACCCACGAAAATTCTCACATTACATCACAGCGCTCCTTTTATTTTTTATCACTGTATATTACTGCATATCTACCAAAAAAATGCACTAGCATCCTTACATGGTAGTTTTGCATTATTATCCTGAGAAACAACAGAAGCAACAATGTACCAATGCCCTTTTCGAGATATTTTGAATTACGCACAGCATAGAGGACCAAACGAAATAGTAGCTCTTTACTTTTGCGGTCTATTTCGATAATCTCGTAAACCCACTATGGAAAATAAACTGAACAGCATAGAGGGAGGTGAAGAAATACAATCCAAAATGATAAAAAAATGTTTCAGAATTACATTTCCATTTTTTATCCGAATGAGCAGCTGGAGAGAATAATCTAGGAGGAGGAAGGAAAGCTTGCACCACTTCATATTGGCAGTTCCATCAATATCGTGTGTTTGATATTGGATGATGTATTATTTTGGAAGCAATTTCGTTTTGAGAGATTCATTAAAAATCAATTCGATTGGTACGAACAGATAAATTATCGGTTGTAAATGCTTCCGTATAGTAAGCAGTTGTTGGTTGTGATATCCCAAAGTTAATATCAGTATTGTACTTAAGGAGGATTACATTTGTTACATGCTGTCACGTTCCTTAAGTTTACTACACAAAAGTATATTATAACAATGATGATGACTCACTCAAACATGTCAAAAGAGCAACACAGTGGTCAAATGTTGTATAGCAGCATCCCTAAACTACGGAACCCCTTCTCATGTGCTATGGATTAGATTTTCAGTGACGTGTTACTTTTAGTGCCTTTCATTCATCCTGTAGCAATGAACGAGAAGGCTTTATAGTAAAAGCATTAAATTATATGGACTGCGTTATATACCTTTTTCTACAACAAACAACCAGTAAGTGCGTAAATTCAAACTCCATCATTTTAACCGCAGAAATAATGCCCACTCAACCACAAAAACCCTTTTTCACAAAATCATTGCAAACAGTTTTGACTAAGGTTTTCATTCTTAAATTGTAACAATTGCAAAAAGCGTATAGCGTGAATGGAATTGATTGTCAGTGTTTCAACATGAATTCTGTTGTTTCCTTTGCATATTATTTGAATGTAACTTTTCAATTTGCATATTTCACACAACAGAAAGCGTTATCAATATAACCTTTGAATCAAGTACTGGACATCAGGTCTAATCCTGTGGTAGGTTCAATTGAACAATTGAATAAGAAATTCGGCCTTTCCATTACATATGATTATATTGTCAATGAACCCCTACTCACACCCTTGGTCTACAGCCGATCAATATCCTTATTAAATTATCACGCCCCTTCCATTATGAAAAGAACATATGCATACCACTTCAATCTAAATCGTTACGATGTTTATTACATGTCAATTCGACCCCTGATTAACCATAGCTCATGCATAACGTAATAATTCAAAAAAATGTAGTTTATAATTTGATTTTAACTGGTCCCAGCTCAAATTTATATTGATCAATTTTCTGTGGCTGATTTTAGGTTGAAATGCCAAGTTATTTGTGTATATCACGTTATCAAAATTATAGGAGGGTCTTTCCTGTTTTATTTCCCTCAGTTAACGAAATCGCCCGTAGCTCTGTGTTCCCTCCAGCAAATACATGCGATGATTGCAGAAAAAATTCCCCAAAAAAATCCCAGTTGCTGAGTATACTATTTTCCCAGCATTGCTTGTTTGGCATGTTCCGAAATGAGACCTCCTCTTTTCCTCGCGACTACTATCTTTCATCCTCCTTCGTTTGTCTCGCAGATATAATATCTTTCCAAACGATGCCTTCTTTCTCTACCTAACGTTTCGGTATTCTTGCATTCAACGAACCGAGCATATACACACATCCTATTCTATATTTTGCCTCCAGCTTGCACTTCCAAGTGTAGTAGACTACTTTTCTGACTAGTAGGACAGATACAAGTAAAAAATTACTTTTGTGAAGAATAATGGTCTCCTTGCCTTTCCCCTTGCTTACGTCGCCACCACCACCGTTATATCCTTACGGATTTACTTCCAACATGCCTGTGTGCGTATGCATGGATTCTACTACAATGTGTACATAAATGTGTCTAATAGTGCTAATATTTGGCTCTACAACTATACTTATACTTCTTGAAACAAACACCATATTCGGCAAGTTATTTTTCGTTGCAGCGGACAAAAAGTTTCGTATTTTATTCACATAATATGTTTATCCTTCCTTCCATCCATTCTTCTTTCAGTCGAAGGAGTACCAGTGAACACTTTTTTATAATCCACTTGGGATTCTTTCCAATAATTTCCTATCAGGATAATGGCAATGAGAAATTACTCTGTTTCACTCCTCTGCTATTCTTTTTATAACAAAAACGTACACTGCTCGCTAAGCACCGTCATCATCAGGGCAAAAGCGAATATGTACGCATAGAAGCATGATATGTACATTCGGTTCATTGCCGGAGAGACACAAGAGTGATCAAAATCTCTCTGGTGTGTATTATATTACCTACTTGTATGTACAAATGTGTGTGTACTTGTGTGCACCACCGAAGAAATATTTCGAATCCATGAAGATCTATGATGATGAAGCTTCTTCGGCAAAAAAAAAGAAGAGAATCCTTTGCAGCTGTTAGTAATACTGGTACTGGATTGACTTTAAAAGTGTGGTACAATGGTTTACTACTAGTACTTATTTGGCATGCTTTTGGTATCAACATTTCTTTCATCTCACTGATGTGAGATTATTACTGTGCTGCTGAGTGTTTCATATTTTTTGCCTTTTCTTTTTTTCTTTATCCAACCACGGAAAAGTATAGAAATATAATACGCAAGCACGTCATAATAAGACTATATATATATATCATTACGATGATATATAATGTGCGCACAACGTAAGTATACCTACCTATTTTTCCTGTGCGTGTGTTAAAACCCAAGTCCATTTCTCTATCCATTTGTTGTTCAGTTGACTTTATACAATATTTTAGGACCATGATTAGTTGAATGTATGAAAAATGGAGCGGCTGAAGAAAGCTTTGGTTGAATATAGAGATGTTAGATAAACGCAATTTTTTAGCAGAAAATAGTGTGTATATACAGCGTACAGGCATATTACAGTTTTCGTGAATATACATTTCTACTTTAATAAGCTGATACGATTTTCTCCTTCCTTATGCCTTTCCTTTTTTATATATCATTTCTCGCCTTTTTTAGAATGAATGCATTTTTATATACCACATCGCTGTGAGACAGGTTCGATCCGCCCATTTCACATTTTGCGATTACGCTCTCTGCCACCAAATGTATAGGTGGGTAGATAGATACATAAAGCCGAAAGCTATAACTAGCATTGCCAACGTTGTCGATACATAATTTTATATAAAACGCCGAAAACTATAAAGGTTTCGAAAGGAGCTCCCGCTATTGAATGAACACTCTGTCTACTTTAATCTCGAACTTGTGGCGTGGCGACTGTGGCTATACAGAATATAACTAATGCCAACAAATGCCTCAGCAGCAGCAGCGTTTGCACTTTTGGATTAAGTAATACATCAACGCGCCCTCTCTATATAGTATATAGTTTTCACACAATAAAAACCCATATAATATATAAAGCAAAGGGGCTACAAAACCAAGTAATACGTGATGCATGTAAAGATGAACAATAACAATCAGCAACGTCATCATCATTTTCACTTGTATTGAAAGGGGTTGCATACAATCACAAGTTACAACTCAATCACAATTTGAAGTCTATCCCGCACGTAATGCAATATTTTATGTGAGCAGCTGTATAGGTGTAATTTTATTACCTATTGATAATGATGATTATTATTATTGGTGGCACATTAAGATATGCACGATTAGATTGTAATTGTTATTTCTTAATTACTTTTGTAAGCAATAACTTTACTGTACTATAAATTCCTCTAGTCCTAAAAATAAGACGATCACTATTCATCGCAAAAATATATATTTACACTCTTTGACAAAAAGTTCACCTAATTTGTATGCACACCTTGCTATACTTTATTATCTTCACACTTAATTTTTACCCACGATTACCGTAAAACATGACATGTTTTGCATTAAACTGATGAATTGTTGTTGTTAGTAAAATCGAATGATGCATACTTTTCATTTAAAATATTTTTGGATTCCGTTCCACAAATCCAACATCGACGCAAGACCTGTAATTGACTGCTTGAAATAAAAGGTTGACCTTTCTATCGAAAGTTTCAAAACAGCACAAATTCTTGCCAATTTAGTTTTTCTTTGCTGAAAAGTCGTGAAATGTTAAATAGGAGAATAGCAAATTGTTCTTTTCCTATCGTAATAAGGTGGTATAGTGTCAACAACAAATGTTCTTCATCGTCTACATTGTTGCATTCGATGAAAGGTTCTTTTCCGTACTCCACCTGACAGTCATGAATTTAGTTTTTTAAAGTACCACCAACCAAACTCAACATGATCGAGTAAATAAGCGATGAAATATCGAACAGGTTTCTTCTTATCTCTCAACTATGTATTTTTACATGCAACGAGTTATTTTCTTAAAGGGGTGAAATGCAAACTTTGATGTTGGAAATTCACCAATAATGGATTGCGAGTGATAGGATAGTTTTTTTCATGATATTATTATAATGTATCGGTAAGCTTACATGTTTGTATAATTTTATTATACATATCCTGCAATCATTAAAAATCATCAACAATGTTTTCCTCACAATATCATTCCAATAATGAAAATCACTCATTCGGTAATTTTCAAGATATACTGCTTGTTTAATACTGAGGTTCAGGTGCCAACAGTTTCTGATTTGCTTTTTGATTAATCCTCTCAAGTGAGTCAAGCACTCAGTATAATAGAAGATCACATCATAATATGGCAGCCTGCAGAAACACAATCTTGTATACCTAACGTAACCTAATCTGTTCAAGAAGCAATTGTTCATTTTGCTTGTATGATGGCCATAAGATGCGGTTTGGTGCCAGGGGAAATAGTAACCAGGTTTTTTTCTTGTATGCAAGTTTGCTATGTTTTTGTCTATGTACTTGTTTCGAAGGCAGGTGTAAATGTTACAAAAAACGTTTTTTTCTGTCCGCATCTCTTGAATAAATCCTATCCGTATTTCTTCTTTTTGTCCTGATTGTTTTGTCCTGGTTGGTTGTACATACTTGAGCCAGTGTATGTACACCAGTAATAATTCAGTTGCCTGTCAAGTAATTTATCTTTCGACCAAGTCAACTACGACGAAAGACGACAAGAGAACATGCGTGTTTGTATTTTTTTCCTCTAAAATTTTCTTATGTACACGATGATGATAGTGTAGAGAAATAAGTACATGCAAAAGCAATTCAAAGATTTTTTCAGTTTGTTTTGATATAAAAAGATTGCCCGGCCGAAGTGTACGTAGTATTACTTACGCAAACAATCTGCAAAAGTCTTTTTATGTTTGAGGAAAATAGGCATGCATGTTGGATTTTTTAACGAGGTTAATCATGACGATCATGATCATCGCCAGACACATGTATGCTTTTAGACGTGAGAGATAAGCCTGATTTTTAAAAAAAAAATCCGTGCTATTTTACAGGTTAAACTACTCAAATCTAAAAAATGTCAAATTATATAGTATAAAGTGTATTGTAATAATACTGTGAATACAAAGATTACATTTTGAAGGTATTTGAATCTCATTAGGTCCACGTTTGTCTGAGGAAGTATTTTCTTTTTGGTATGAATCCCAGCGAGAAAGAATGTTTTTGATCAAATTGCTTATCTTCCCTTCTCTCTAGTCAGTTGTCTACAATTTCACTTCGTTATCCTCTATCATAATCCTAATATTTTCTCAACTATAAGATGGTGTGCAGCTGTACCCTGTCAATAAACGAGGTCCAGTGACGTTTTTAAATTTTCAAAACCCTGAGAAAAGAGATCACATACTTTTTCGTTTTCTTTGCTCTTCCTCTTCATATTATTATTTGAAAGGAAGTTAGCTGTCATGAGAGACTTAAAGGGAAAAAGTAACTAACTAAATGCATATGCTTTTCATGAAGACTCGGAGAGAAAAAGATTATGGCAATGGTTAGTGCAGTCGTATTCATGGACAACAAGGCTCCAAGCAGTGCGCAACTAAATTATTATACAAACTCTGGTTGAAATAATATGGGAAAAGCAGTAGAAAGAGTTAAAGCTTATAAGATATAAATATTTCATCTAAGCCTCCGCCCCGACCAACCGTGCGTGGCCACCGTCACCGCTGCTGCTCCTACTCCTCTTCTTCTTCTGCTTGTACATTTTTTCCTTCCTGTTATATTGCAATAATATTACAACAAAACTATATAGTTCACTTTTTCTTTGCCTCTTTTTACTCCTCACAACAGCACACAAGCAGCCGCCGCCATTCCAAAGTATTTCTTCATTTTGATTGTACTGCTGTACATATGGTTGCAATCTGAAAATGCATGCATCACAAACACACAAAACGGCAGCGACGGAGAATACTACTAAGCAAAGTTTAGTATTTCTCTGTGCTTCCCTCTCACATAGGGTGACTTATTACCTTTCTAGCTAAAGCGTATATTTAACTGAACAGTATATTATGCACGGTGACAGTTTCAAAACTCCGAGAATTATGACAGTTTTGCTCGTGATGCATGGTTGGTTGCTGTTGTTGCTACTGCAGAAAGTTTTATTTTTACTTTGTATTTTGTGCCTTCTTTCTTGAATCAGAGTACGTAGCGCTGTGCCAGCAGCCATGCAAAGATAATTTCAATGCACACTCTAGAATAGTAGCTTGAATGAGAAGGAAAAAAGAAAATTAGAGGAAGAAAGTTTCCCTGCCTGATGTTTACGTTTTTGGAGTCATGCTACTCGAGATTTTACTGTGGTACAAGTCAAAAGAGAAAAAACAACATGCTTTCATGGTATTTCATTTAGGACAACGGGCGCACGGCAGACTAGGAAAAAATGGATTATCTTAATTCATAGCTTGTTATTTTTTCTCAGGGCCATTTTTTCTCTTGCGTAATGAATGGGTTTATAATAAATACTATAATTTGACACGGGCCTTGATTGAGTTGTTAGTATTTTTACAAAGGGAATTATTTTGCTTTCTTTTTAGTACGTGTGATACTCTGTAAACAAGAAAACGTAGGAGTTAAATCACAGAATTGCATGTTTTATTTTTCCAACTCACTATAGTACTGTTGTGAGTTACAGAGTAAATCGTTTCGGTGCACCAGAATCTTACGAATGCTGCTTTGAGATAAAAAATGATTATTCTTGTCAGATTTTTCATTCAAGTCGCGTACTTTCTGAGCGCATATGAAATGAATAGCTTGGACAAAAAATAGCTTTTCCTCCAGTAAAAATATCGAATAAATTAAGAAAACAGTTTTGAGACGGGGTTGGAAATGGTGAAGTTGGAATGATGAATTTCGTTTTCCTTCTAATTTTCATGAAATCCACAATAAATCCAAGCTAACCAAACTTCATTGCCTGTCCCAATCCATTTAATACAGTCACAATTGCCACATTTCCCATGTTAATAAATTAAATTCGAATAAATCCACCAGGTACTGCCAGATAGAGGAGTATAGCGCGTGCACAACATGTGGCACATGCCCATGAATGTATTTTTTTCTGTAAATGCAGCACAAAAATAAGATATTCTTCTACAAATTCTATTCTCTTGGCTGTATGAAAGCACATTAAAGAACAAGACGACAAAATTATTTTCTTCGTCGATCCAACTTAATTTGTTATGTGTAGAATGCCAACGTATAAATAAAATACCTTAGCGGAATAAGGTAATCCTAGAAGAAGGGGAGGAAATTTACTGAAAAGAACTCTATGAAGCTAGCTAACCAAACCGTGCGTATTAGTTGGAAATTTCGTTTAAAGGGCTGCCGTGTATTAAATGAAACACATTATAGTGAGTGAGTAAATCCCCGAGAAAAAAACGAGAAAGCAGAAGGGAAAATGAATAACTCAAGGGAAAAACAGTCTTAGACAGATGGATTGCATGCTACGCTTTTCCCATGTGCGAAAACAAAAAAAAAGTCGTATATATTTTTATAGGATTTTATTCTGATTGGATTGAATGTTTTTTTTGTCGGTTGTAAGTCGGCCTGGAAAAATATGTGTAGTTTCTGATATCTTACCAACTACATAAAGAACATAGGATTAACATGATTTTCTGAAGCTCGATACTATAAAATGCTTCATAGTTAGTTGGGTCGAGGTTTCTTATTTTCAGTCCGCGTAGTCCACATATCTATAAAATATATGACCACCTATATTAATCTACAAACTCAGAAAGTAAGTGTAGAAGTAAGAGAGGGAAAAAGAATGAAAGAAATAACAAGGTAAATTTTCTGATAAACTCCTAGTTTACCGCTTTCCTCTCGCGATTGGATAAGTTAGTCCGAGCTGTCGTCTTAACTCTTGTTCCTCAAGCCATTCGTCTTCGTCGGGAATGTCTACTTTTGTGCATTTTCCACCTAAATACCATTTTCTACAGAGTAGAGTAGCACGAGAAGTACAGCAGAAAGCAGCCAAAAAGTAACGAAACAAACGGAAGGGAAAACGAGAAAGATTCAACTCTACAAAGTTTTTTCCCTGACGAATTCATGCTCGATTACAAAGAGAATACGCAAGTCGACGAGAAAATAAGCTACCAATGCTTAAAAACTTCTTGACTAATTTCTTGTCCTAGAAAATATTACCTAAGGATGTATAACATGCTATATTTGTGCGATACCGAGAAAATGTGTTTTCTTACAACTCCGTATGTGACAAAAAAAGACAGGCATAAAACGATGTTTTTCCTTTTCCTCTTGATAAAATATGTCTGAGGAATGAAACCACCAGGCATTTACAATTCTAAATTAAGCAAACCGAAACGATGTACCAATGCAAAAAGAATTTGAATTTACAAAGTTATTGACATTGAAAACCTTCCATTCTGCTATAAAATACGTGGTGTTTAGCTCACTATCATGGGATTATTTTAATTTTCGACGTTTGTTTCTTCTGTTCAGGTGCAAATGGACTAAGGCGTCGTGGTCGTCAGACGTATACCCGCTACCAAACACTGGAGCTGGAGAAGGAGTTCCACACGAACCACTACCTAACGAGAAGAAGGCGGATAGAGATGGCCCATGCCCTTTGTCTCACAGAACGACAAATAAAAATTTGGTTCCAGAATCGGAGGATGAAACTTAAGAAAGAGATTCAAGCCATCAAGGAGCTGAATGAACAAGAGAAACAAGCCCAAGCTGCCAAGGCTGTTCTTCATGGCGTTGATGGCCAAAACTAACAGGCTACTTTATAGGGATGAAGTTTTAATATAATATATACTGTGTAATATTAGTTGTAATATGTACATAATTATAATATACGTACTACATACATACATAAAACCCGATGGCAGAAGAGAGATTTTTTGTCTGTAAAAATATTTAAAGAAACTCAAGGAACAGCAAACAAAACTGCATACACACATGCAAATACGTACATCTATGATTAAAGAAAAGTTCCATTTAAATTGAAACTTTTTATTAGCACGAAAAATATTTACGATACTACAGATTTAAAAGAAAAAAGTACGATAGAAAATTTTTGTAGAAGGAGGATGGAATGCAAAAACAAAAACTTTTAAAAATTTAAGTTTTTCATTTCTGATAACATAATGAAAGCAGTAATTTTACCTATTACAACAACAATAATAGTAAAGAGTATCGGATTTATGTGTGTGTTTGTAAACTGTAAATATTGAAATTATTGTATTATTATTACGTAGTAGCTATAAACCTTTAGTACGAGTATTTTTAGCGTGGTTAGTACACAAAAACAACGTCTTCTTAATGAGCATTGATCTACATTTAAATATTCTAAAGAAGGTAATTTTATTATTATAGTTTTAAGTAGGTCTATTGTTATTCATGATGAACAAACCAAAAATGATAATTTTTTCTCATGTATGAAGATGAGAAGGAATGATTTTTTCAATCAATATTATAAGTATTTAAAAACGAAACATTTTTTGTGTGTAAAATGTATACCATATATGATGTAAAGAGAGTGTATGTATGAATAAGGTTATTTAGGAAATTTTTAATCACCTTGTTAAGATGATGGTGTGATGTACTTTCAAAAAATAATGTCATAAAGATATAAATAGTGCGACGAGATCTACTACTGTAACCGCCATGTTTATTGCTATCGAAGAAAGCTACCCACGCAGCACGACGCGGATACATTTTATGCTCCTTCCGGACATGCACGACGAAACGGCGTATTTTTGGTGGTACTCCTCCATCATCGCACACACTCTATTACTCCTACTTATTCACAAAACATACTTAACTTACTACTCTACAGAATTATATATTATTTTACTTTTTTGATGATGATAAAAAGTTTGTAATAGATGTATGTGTACTACTTACAAGTGTGAGCAAAAATGATTCTCTTCTCTTCCTCTCTTCTTTTACCAGTTCACAGACGTTACAAAAAGGTGTGTTAGTTGGAGAAAAATGAACGTTTAGAGATAATGATAAGTTATTATAATTAAAATATGCATCTTATTGGCAGAAATTATTTAATCGTTCCAAAACTAATGGTTTAAAGTTTTAAGTATAGACACGATATGTATGTATGTTGTACTACAGAATTGATTGTTATGTAAATGATTGATGATTACAACTACGAAAAATATTGTCGTAAACTATGTATGTAGTAGGGAAAGTTTAGTAGAAAGTTAAATTGAGACATTAGCGTACGTACTAATTCTGCAAAAAAAAAAGAATTTTTAAGTTCCTGCCATCAACCACGATTAATCAACGGTATGTTTTAGTATCTGCAAATTTCTTCTCCTCCTTCAACCAGCCTGTCTTTAAATGCTAGAAAAAAATCATCCTTCTTTTCTGAACACTTATTATGGACTCCACTTTTCTCACGACAAAACAGCCAACAACTACTACTAAAACTTGGACATTACATCTTCATCTGACTTTAAACGGTAAGTAGAATTCTATGTTTACTTTTATGCAACTTTTATTTCAAAAGTTAGAACTGGATTTGCGCATAATGCGTGTGCTAGGAAATACAAGTAGGGTTTGCAAAGATAAATATTGTGCATTCGCAGACAAACATTTAAAAATCAAGTTCAAAAGGTATGAGAACAGACATCCTTAGGATTTGCTTGCAAAAATGCATTTTTATGTTTGTGTTAAAGTTAGCAATGTACATTTTATGCATACACGTACACAGAGTTTAGATACAAAAGCATTTTTTCCAGTGTTGGTACAAGGCTACCATCATCATGTTCATAATCCTGTTTCTGCACGGTTGATAGAGCCGTTTAAAAAGGAGTAAAAGTCGGGGTGTAAGTGATTTGAGTACGTTGTAAATGCCACATAACCATTTTCATGAGTATAATTTTTGTCGGCGAGGATGAAACATATTACATGTATAAAAACGGCTGCCTTTGCTCTTTTTTCTGTATTCCAATAGTCTTGGCACTATTACCCTGACATTTTATCTGGGATGGTATAAAATAACACTCATATAATATGCTCTCCTCGTGCCTCCATGCATTTCAGCTTGCTAGGGATGATGGTAGTAGTGCAAGCAAAAAATAGCAAAACATAATATTTTGAAGAAGACATGGCAATACAAGTAGCAGCAGTATGGCAGTGGTAATGGTAGTAAAAGTGATACAAAGTTGCGTTCTTGATGCACATGTTTTGTTGTTGTCTTGTCTGGTGGTAGGAAAGTACTTTAAGAAATTGATGTTATGTTATGGCGGCGGTGGTGGTGCTGCTAGTAATGCTCTCTCTCTCCATATAACTATTACACTGGTTTTTTATATCATGTTATTCGGGCACATTTCCCCTGTGATACTATATATATGTACGCCTATATCAATCTGAATATTCCTTTTCCCAAAACAGCCCCGAAATAGTCTATATGGGAGACTTCATGTATCACTTCCCAGTATAAGAACGCACAGAGATCTTCAACTTTGCATCCGCTCTTTCCATCTTCTCGGGAAAACGGCCTTACACTTTTGCTAGCACCGAGTGAGTGTAGGGATTCAATGTGCATTTTGCCTTGTGTCGGCCGACCTTTTATTTTATGATTACGATGCGATGTGGCATCACATTTTCAAAACCTCAACATGAGCCAATATAGTAATGCCACTAAACCAAACCAACACCACTAGCTTTACATGGATGCTATAGTACACGAGACATTTTAGTACTAGCTACTATTGTTTAGTACACATCTTCCCTTTTGAGCATGTAAAGCCAAAGAAGGAGATGGGCAGGTTGAATGCATTATTATTGTGACCATTATTACATACAATGATGAAGAATGCATAGTATGTACAACCAACCCGGGACTACCGGCAAAAAGGCAATTCCTATAAACTCATGTCGTCTTTTCATGTGTTCTGCTGACTCTTTTTTTGCTTGAAGCAAAGTTTCGCAAACTATCATTTTACCTACGCACACGCTTTTTCAGATGTCATGAGCAGGCACATGAAAAGTGCTTCTGTAACAAACGCAAAGAGTCCCTCGTGACTTCTTATACTACCGCTTAAAATGATGTTACAAAGGCGTTCACAAATGTAGTGCAAAAGGAAAGGAAAGAAAGTGTGTAAAGTACCAAAAGCTCAGCAGAAATTCAAAAGTAAAAAAAAATTCAGCTTCCTCGGAGAGTCCCATCCAAGAATCTTTCGTTTTTCGTCCTTTATAGAGCTTACATATTTGGAATACTCCGTTTAGTAATGCTCATTCAGTGACGAACAAAGTCAAGACAGGCTTTTACTCTAGTAGACGTCTACACGGCAGTGCAAATCTCTCTTGAATTGCTTGCTACGTCTTTCTCTACACTACCACGTCTATTTAAGTGAGATTTTCTTTCATGGAGGAGGTTTTACTATATTTTTTACTGGCAATAAACTTGATTGACTATGTAAACAAGTTGTAAAATGAGTAATCAAACTTTTCATTCCCCTTCACCCCAGTTCGTGCACTAACACTGCCATAATAATATTTCTCTTTCTGCACTTGTTCTTTCATTCCTTATCTAAAACGGTAAGGCATTTACAATATCTAGGTATTATATATAGAGCATGCATATAAGTACATCCACACATTTCATGAAGTTTATAAAGTAGTTAGCTACCATTCTTAAGATTGCAAAATGATGATGATGATCTCTTTTATGACTCCTTCAAATTGAATGCCGCTTTGAGTGGTCTTGTGTTTTGTGGTGGTAGTAAACGTACGAGTGTATGCACTTACACAGAAGATGTGCTACTGCTAAATGTTTTATTTATGGAATTGTTACTCAATCGAGTCGTAATGTGAGATATGCAGTAGTGATGCATGCATTTATACATGCAAACCCATATATACTTTTCGTGGCCACAACGAAAAGCTTTTTACACGCCTCACTGAATTTGACTAGGCATAAATTGCAAATTGTTTTTATCATTTGGGCTGCTATCGTATTACACACTTTATGGATTGGTTATCGCTAATTGACACTAATTAGCTATTTAGTGCGCCATTAAATTCTTTAGAATGCATAGAGATAAAATTAATGCTGAAGATCAATATACAATGCGCTCACACTATCTGTAAAGAATGAATAAAGCAAAAGCTGTGTGATATGAGAAGGTTTTTGGACAAGTACTTGCAAGATAAAATAAAATACGACATTATATGCATCTCTCTAAAAAGTAAGCAGGAGGAGAAAGAGATGGCAGAATGGTAGTCCGTCGCCAGATCTTCAGACTTTTTTACGCACTTATATCCATACAACTAACCAACACATTTGTTTGTGTGCGTACCTATTATGTATGTACTTCATTTTAAGAGAAATAGAAAAAAACATCCTTGCTGCCATCTGAATTTACATCGATAATACCTCAATCCCGCAAACTAGTTTATGAACTTCTCACAGGAACGTAATGTTCTTTTCAGTTCAGATTCCACAAAATGTAATCATAATCATGAACACAAACTAATGCTATTCATTCCTCCTTTTATACAGCTATGCACAAAAAAGGATTTATGGTTGATTAGATCATCTTTAAAAATTAAGATGATTATCATCATTATTAGAACAATTAAAGTAATGAAAGTATATTGTTACTTCATATTGCTCTTTCTCCAGCGTGTGAGTGCAATGTACTACGTGCCTTGAAATAGGTGGGCACAAACCGGATAAATGGGAGTTTTCTTGTGAAATGCAATCGCGTAGGAATACATATTACGTCGGCGATATTAATGACGTAATAACTTTTCCAGTATATCCTGTGTCTTATGTTTTAGTACCCTTCAATGAAAATTTTACGAGGTGTTATGTTATGTGAGCTGAATGTATTACATATCGCGTAACATTGTATAGATGAATGTAAGAGTGGTGGTAACGTACTCTCTTTTAGTGTACGTAACACGAGTGAAATTTTATTATGCAAGTTATGTTGTGTAAAAAGTATACCGGTATACTTTGTGAACTTTTTCATGCCTTTCTTGTGATGTAGGTATGTTTACACTATTATAACTGCCAAACCAACAAATAATAATAATAATGCATAAAGAGTCCTCGTTCATCCGTTTTACCAGAGCAATATAGTGGCACATTTTATATCCATATCTCGAGCAAACCGCACATACAAACGAAGTCAGTTTTACTTTCAGCAGTAGTCGCTCAGAGATTTTATCATTGTTTATGAGCAAAAACGGCCATAAATGTAACAATAAAGTTTTACTAATATGCCCGTGAGAGTGAAACACTGATAATGTGCTTACGGTGCCACAAATACGAGATAATACAAGTCGAAAATTGGCCCTACATAAAAAACAATGCATTATTACAAATGCACGCTGTTATTAAATATCTGTGCATCGCATTATTACCCCGCACTTCACTATTATAACTTTTTGGCAAACACTTTTGTGTATTTGTTATCATCAGAGATCAGATCAGATAATGAAAATTTCAAAACTACTAAAATACACGATATTAAATACTTTTGCAGTTCTAAAAGTGCCGAGTCGTTTGCTAGGAACAAGACATTTCAACCAGACAACATCATCATCACGCATTCAAACTACATCCTAGCTTTCATATAAGCAGTTTTTATAGCTTTTTTATTACTACTCTTGACATTTAAAGACTAATCAAATCATGTTGTTCTTTTTGTTTGTGTTACAGGTTGCAAATTTTCCCTTGGCCTTGGCTCCTTTCACTTCCTTCTCGTTTGACTTGCTCTTCACTTTTCACCGGTTCGTCAGAGATTTTTTGCCTGTGTATCTTACTTCGTTCTTCTGCGTATTCACATAAATGCATTCAACGAATTGAAACGACAAGATAGAGTCCAGGTAATTTGAGTTACTATAAGATCTTCTTTATTGGAATTTTAAAAAAATAGCATGTTTTTATGTGTGTGAATCTTACTACATTAGATTCTATACGTATGAAAATTTGACATGTACCTCTCGTATTGTCAGTCGTTGACAAGCAGAGATATAATTATTGAGGCAGCAGCAAAAACTTAATATGTATTTATAAAAGTGTGAGATAAATTTACTACTTTAAAGCTACTACAGTTTTCTTAGGAATGCAAGAAGCTATATTAACACTAAACGTTTTGCAACCACATGCACAACAAATATATGAAAACGGATGAAATATTCTGAACCAACAGTATACGATAAAAATATACGACTTCTATTTATATTATTATTGCTGTTATTAATAGATATGATCACAACAATGATATAAAATGGTTACTAGTGTCTATAAAATTAAGGTAATTAAAAATGCGAACAAGAGAAACTAATTTTTGTTATATCTAATTTATTTTTTAAATGCCGGTGAGTTTCCAAATTTGGAACAGGAAAAGCATAAAATTCTTTATTGGTTTAACGAAAGTGATTTTTGATTTATTAAAATGTAATACGCATGATAGAGAGCTCTCAAAAATTAAAATATTGTTAACAAACATGTAGTACAACAAAATTCTTTTTTTTTTGGCAAATTTGTTTATAAAAAAGATAACTTATAACCAATTACAGAATTTTTCAGAACTTTTTGGTTTGCATTGAAAAACGTATAGAGAAAAACGGCAATCGTATATTTGTAACCCGGTCAGGTTCTCTAGAAAATCAAATATGTATTCAATAGCTTTATAAAGCCTAACTACAAATGTATATTTCCGCTAGAAAAAGAATTCTTTTTTTCAGTCAATGACATAACTACTACTTTACAACTTATATAGGATAAGTGACAAAACCAAAATGAAATGTACGTATACGGTAATATGGATACCAGTGCTTATTAAAAAACTTTATTAAGTAATAGCTAATTTAAAAAGAAAATATTAACAGACAAATAGTAGTGTGTAAGAGAATGAATTTTTAGGTATTTAAATGGTTAGCGTAAAATATTATTCTAAAGCAAAGCAGCAGATAAAATTGTCAGTTAAACATGTACTTATAAGAGCATTGTACAGATTACAAAATCTATTGTCATCAAAACTCTCTCCAATTTTTACTCACTCTCAAATCAATTCAAGTGGTCATTCTCACTGGTAAAGATACCTACTTGTTTCCTACAAATTTTTTCCAACAATACAATTTAATTGGTTTATGGTCTTAACCCTTCAGAAAGAATTGAAATGCGTTGCATTATGGTTGCAAGTTGGACTAAAATATTATTGGTTTAAATCAGATTTAGTCCCTCCTCTTACATTTTCTAATGGTTGTTACTTTTGTTCATACCCCTTCCCCCTGATTTTAAGCTTACAATCAGTTGTTTATTTCTTTTTATATTTTTACATTGTACTTGCTTTTACTGTTTTTATTTAACTGACTATTTTCTGTTCACACTTGTGTTTGTAGTGTCACCTTAAAATAAAGTAGTCTGTTGACTCATCCGAATTCAAAAGGGGCAATATATAAACAACCTTCTATATACATTATATACAAGTAAAAGGATTTTTATATAATTTAAATTTTTGTTATGTAACTTTTAGTTATTGGTATACGATGCTAACTATGCTTACAAATATGGGTGGAAATCCTGTGAAATTGCATTTTTAGATGATTGATACTGGAATGCAAATGTATACGAGTACGTCTCTAGGTCCCACTTACAGTAACCCTTGAGCGTACAAAATTTCTCAGTGTGTTGGATTCATAAATGTGTCTACTATGGTAGTTCGTTCACTATTTCAAGTATTTAATCAAAATTAAGTTCGTAAATATTAATTAATTTATAATCTTCATTCTGTAACATTTGAATCTCAAGCCAAAAATTTGACTTTGTAGTAATTAAACTAAAATCTTACAAGTTTAAAAAAACCTCTCATTACACTATAACAGCAAATTAGAACAAAAATGCTTAGTTTTGAAAGAGCTACTTTTGCGTATATGAATCCGTTACACATAATGATACCATTTAAAATATGAGCATTACCATTTTTACTTTTTAGCATTACTGCACAAGATGTATCAAATAGAATATCATCTTCTTTTGTTCACGTAACACTGTATACGATTTTTTGTTAGTGCTATAATAATATAATCACAATATTAGTTGTTTTTCACAAACTTGTGTTACTTCCCACGTGAAACATTTAAGCTTTATTTTATTCTTGTATTTAAAAAATCTCGTGCAGATCTTAAGTACATGCAAAAAATGATATGATAACCAACGTATACGTAAAATATATACCATATATATAAACTCTAAAACACTACGAAGTTGTATTTGATAGGTAGGAACAAGCTGACACAATAACAATCAAATATTGTTGTTATCGTGCGAATTCACAACAAACAAAACCGTATACTATAACGATTATTTTTATTGTACGATTTAATGTAATTTAAAGGGTAAAATACAATTTTATTACTTGTACACAATTAAGTTTTCCAGGTTGTATCGAAAATTTGTAATAATTATTAATTATGACTATTAAAGTATATAGCATTGTTATGATTATCGTTGTTGTTACAATTTATTTTGTAGATGATGTATTGCCACACACGAATGATCTTTTACGGTGTTTTGAAATTTACTACTACGGAAAGAACCATACATATAACATGTGAGAATTTTAAAACAATTATTAATGAACATCAAAATAAAAATGAGAGAAGGATGACTTTTATGATGTGTAATACTAGTAATATAGTAAATACTACTACTGTAATACATTACATTCATAATGGTAAAAAAATAAACTTCTATTACAAGGATTCTTACATTATATATACTATAATATGCGATTACAACATACCGTTAAATGTATTGTACTGTGAACTGTGACTTTTGACTGTATGATGTCTGATTTAATGGATTCCCATTAAAACTTGTAGAAAATATGAAAATATCTGGGCGTTTACTAAATCATTGATTTCTTTGACTTAGCATATCACTCTAAAGGCTTTGCATCTGCTTCAAATTTTGACTTATTTGTTATCATAGACATCAGATTAAAGCATTTCATAAAATACTCTACTGTTCATTTGCAAAAAGCTTGTCAATTAAGGAGAAAGCAAACCCTACTTTACCCAGCCACTGAAATTGCAAACGCAGCAACAGCATTAAAACGCTCAAGTAAACGAAAGGAGTTGTGCTATGCTGCTGCCGTCCTTTCTAGTACGCGTGAACTAGAGGATCCCAACTGGGAACGGAAGAAAACAACAGGGGACGCCTACCTTTGGGGTAGCGCGAGCACGGAGGAACGTGAACGAGCTCTCTTGCTCTTCTTTCTGGTCTACAGAGCGATGCAATGTTGCCAGATCTACTCGCAGAGATGTGGTGTATGCTAAAGCAAGAGAGAGTGCTGCTGGGTGAGTAGGGGAGAAATAGAGTATTCCTACGCTCCATTCACCACTTTCTCTGCCTTATAAATACGCACCAATGGTATCAGACTTGAGCTTTATGAGTCATTTATTGGTGATAATAACACGTTACTGTCATGAAGGTAATAACAACCTGAGATTTACTTCATCAAGTCTGACAAGTGCATTCTAAATGGGACTTGGCATGCACACAGCCTTGCATGCGTGCGAACATATAACATTGTTTGTATTGTATACAAATATTACGCAATACCTACATATATTAAATCACTTTGCAAGTTTTTTTCTTCAGTTTTGATTTGATACTTCATAAATTTGTTTAAACAATGGTTTTAGTGAAATTTTTCTTGCTTATCTAATCTATGGGAATAATTTAAATAACAAAACAGATATATATTGACAGTTCCGTTTAAAATTTTCACTTGAATTAAAAAACTTTCCTAATAAGATAACGCATTATTCCAACGAGCAAGTGCGATTTGATATGGACCGTTGAAAGACCCACTTTGATTACATAACTTTAGTATTCGTATTCTATTGAAGTATCCAATATCACAGTCACATTTAAATTACATTTTTGACATAACCGAATATTTTTATAGTACATTTAAATACATAAAAAATAGCATCTTAAAAATAAATCCACAAAACAGTAAAGTAAGTGATCCTGTTTCCATCAAAAACGTAAAGCCTCCTCCTTCTCCTCTCTAAACTTTTCTTCCGCTAGCCAACTATATTTACCCCAATCCCCTTAAGGAATCCCCTCCCTCTCTCTCTCTCCCTTTCTCAATTTTTTCCCAAATCTAGAGGATCCAATAAGAAATAGCGAAGGAAGCAACTTTTTTCATCCGTTTTATTTTCGTAAGATTTATTTCTTTTTCGAAAAAACTCATTTTCTTCCATTCTCCTCTCAACCATTACACACACACAAACGTACGACGACGAAGCTGGAAGAGTTACTATTTTCTCTTTTTAGCAGCGAATATCTCTCTCTCTTCATGTACTATGTATGTGTTAAAGCAACAAAAAATCGTGCAAGTTATATTAGTAAAGTGTGAGTGAAGAAGAAGAAGAAGATTCTAAAAACTTGGAACTTTCTTCTTCAGTAACAAAAGCAAATGTACAAGAAAGTAAGTAAAGCAAGCAAAAAAGGTCTCTCTTTCAACTCGACTGAGCAAAGTAAGCAAGCAGGGAAAGAAAGATATGCTTGTCATGTGAACGTAAGAAAAAGATAGGAAATAGCAGCTCACTGAGCTTTTTCAAAAAACCATATACCGCCTTGGACGAGAGTAAAGAGAGAGAGTTGAGTAAGTAGAAAAGTAAAAAGAAGTGGTTGGCAGAATGTTGAATCACAGCGGCAGCATGTAGCCAAGCAGAAGCAGTTTTTCATTCTTCTTCTATCCACCGAGAGAGAGTTGCGACTTTGGAATTACGGAATCCCAAAAGAAGTTTTTGTCCTCAAAATGGATTCAAAGAAGACGTCGTCGAAAAGGAAGGAAGCAAAAAAAAGAAGAAAAACACATACACATCTCTCAGCTCACAATCATTTTATCCATATAAAAAAAGACGCGCATACTACATAATATAATGCATGTTTGCTTGCTCGCAAAAGATATTGTGTTTTCTCCTTAGTTTTTGCCTTGAAGAGAAAAAAATCATGCACACACACACAAGCAAGACACAAAGGAAAGCGCTGGAATAAGAATCGAGTTTCTATTCCCAAAGTCTAGTCTAGTCTGCAGGCAACTTCCGGCGGAGTAGGGGCTTCTGAGTTGTTTAGATTAGGGAAAGTGCTCTGATGATGACTCTATCTTTTATACGAGCAGACTAGTCGTCTTACGACCGCATTCGCAGCTACTTAAAAGCAGTAAAAGTAGACGTATATTTACTACTAACTTAAAAAGTAGAGTAGTAACTCAAAAGGAAAGAAAAAAGTACAAAGTAAGCAAACAAGTAGATACATTATATGAGCTAGAGTAAACCTACCATATCCCATATTCGCGCCACGTATATTCAGATCAAAAAGCTTATGTTCACAGCAACAAACACTTGTGAGGACGATGATGATAATACTCCTTCAGAGATGATGATCGTGATGATGATGATGATGAAGCGAAATGTACGGATGGAAAGGATGAATTGGATATAGGCATAGGACAGGAGGAACGAGCAACTTTCTTTTCTTGAAAGCTCAGTGAGTTTTACGAAAATGTATGTACAACAATAATAACATCACAGCCACTTTTACAAGTGTGAGCAAAGCTACTACTTTTGCCACTACTTTTACTACGACTAGCAGACTTATATATAACATCTTCATACTATAGTTCCATTGAGCATTCATTCCATTGAAAGTTGAAAGAGCCTGTTCAAGTATACAAGTAGAAAAAAAGAAAGCATCGTGTCGTGGTAAAGCAAGGAAAATAAGCTTCAGAGGAGAAAGAAAAAACGCCTTCATTTTCTTTATTTGACCCTTGAGTCTCATAAAAGCATTACTCCGTGACCAACAAAACGTGTTTTCAGAAATTTTTATTTTTTCTGTTTCTCTTCTCCCTCCATTGTTGTTGTTATATTAGCAGTACACAAAGTCTGACATATGAACATTGCAACGACTTTAAGTAAGTACTTAAGAAACACCTTCTAAAAACTATGCATGATAATGTGAAACAATGACGCAACTGAAAATCTGAGCCACTAGAAATCAGTTTACGTACGAATATTACTATGCTAAAACAATTGTAGGTAATTAGGTGCACTTTGAGCAGAATCATAAATTATAAAGTATTTAAAAATGAAACAATCAGAATTGAGTTCATTAAATGGTAGCTTAACCATTTCCAAGAGAGCCAAAATCAAGGTCACGGTTAATCGTTAATTTTAACAAATTATGCACTCAATTGCTGTTAAAATCTGGTTGTCCAACCTGCATTGCACAATATAGTGTAGCGAATGCACTGGTATTTAATTAGTAAAGTACAATGTTGGCTTTCTAATTTTTGTTTCTAATTTACATCATGGCAATAGGCAAAATATAATGATATTGAGTGATAAAATATAATCATAAAACAGTACACTTTGTCGATTAATTTCTTTTCAAATTTTTATTTTACACCCTACAAAACATGCATGCATCTGATCATTTTTTTAACATTTAGAGCAGTGGTAGTGCAGTGACATTAAAATCCAACTAAGGAACGCACACACACTGCTAGTTGCTACCCATTCTTATCAGGGGAACGCAGTCATGCATTGCAATGCGACAAAGGATTTTCGCTAATGCACTAAATCCTTGATAGATAGCTTGAATCTGGAGAGCGAGAAAAAGAGATTTACAATTTTTGAAAGTATAGCATAATAAATTTATGTGTAACATCAGCATAAGGGAACTATGTATAGCCCTCTTTTCTCTCCCTTGCTATTCATCTGCATTTTTTCGTATTTTTTTTCTTGTTATCATTTACCGTGTTCATGTGATACACCTACTCATTGAACCATATCTCATGTAACAGACAGGCAAAATAAGTCAGTGCACTATCATCTCTGCTCCTATTACTTCCATCATTCCTCTACCGATTTTCCCTACTATTACATAGTATTCTCTTCGAAATCCCACGTACGTGTGTATGTAAAAGATTGTGTATAATTTTAGTGGGATAATGGTGCTTACTTGAACACAAAAATACTAAAGGAAAAAAAGGAGTATTTTTTCTGGAAAAGCAGCAGCGTAGAGTAGCGATGGTTTGAAGGAGACATATAACATGCACTGTCTGTTCATATTATCCATAAGACAAAGACAGATAGCTTGGGTGTAATAACTCAAAGACTCAAAGAAGAAGCTCTACCCTTTTGAAAAAAGCAAGTTAAACAGTCACTTCATAGTGCAAACGTGAAAGAAGAAGAAAATGGGAGCTTTACTATGCTTCACTCATTCATACAAGCAATGAGAGGATTCACTAATGTTATTATGCAAAATGATGTATTTGTATGCGTAAATGTGAACTCCCAATCTACATGAGTTCATATACGATTTTTTTCTAGAGAAATTTCAAGAGTTTATAGTTTGCTTGCATTTCGTTGGGCCTCGTTAGAATTTAAACTTTTTATCTATTTCATGTCACGTCTCTACAGAAAAAAGAATAAAAAAGTAGAAAAAAATCCTGAAGTTGGCTGTTTTTTCTTCAGGAAGCACATTGGCTATGATTGCACGCATTTTCAGTTCCTTTTTTCTTGAAACATTACAAGTCTGAATTGTCCTTTTGCAGGATTTAAGTATTTAATTATTATTTTTGCATTTCTCTTGTTAGACTAATTTTTAGGGTGCTGTAATGTACTGTTTTTGTAAAGCTGAACTTGACTATACTCGAGTAATGATGAATGTGCAAGATAGAAATGCGTGTATTAAACGCTTCCTTCATTTATCCTAATTGAGAGAAACATATAGGTATATAGAGATACGTGCATAATGTGTTAGTTTGCTTTACCGATTCCAGTAGAATGAATCACATTCCTAATGTAACCACATCGTTGAGAGGATTAAATTGCAGAATAAATTACCTTGCTAAAATATATCTATATGCCTGAAGCCAATACATTTCGGTCTGTAACAGAGAGTGTAAGGAACCCATGTATTTCCATGCCCTAGCTCGATTCCAGCATGCAAAACATAGAAACTTTGTGTGGGGAAAACTTGCGCTGTGATCAAATGTGTGCATAGCTGAGACAACGCAGTATATAGCATACACATCTTTCAAGCTTACAGCTATACAGCATTTCCTTTTTATATGCTGACTTCTGATAACGTGTCCACTGCCACGTTACATAAAAAATCATACATCTTCTGGTATATACGTGTTAATGCACTGTACATAGGTACAATATACGCGCTAGATTTTTAGAGTGAACAACTTGATTAGAAATGGTGATCAAATTAACCTCTTACCTCATCAAAATATCCGATCACATTCAATCCAATTAAGATGGAATACAATGTAGTGCTCTAATATTTATCCTGGGTACATCATCATTGCAAAATGCCTACTACTACTACAATCACGAAAAACAAACAGACTATACGCACCACACAGAATTCTCGTTTCTCAAAAAAAACTGAAAGGTATTGCTACACTCAGACTTTTACGCTAAAGAAATTACACAGCCATGAATGCATTTGCACATGAAAAAGCATTTGGTAATAAAATAAAGAACAAATTGATTCACTCATTCTGATTGCGAGATCCAGAAATAAAACAAAGAGCACAAGAGCTACTCCGGTTTACTCACTTCCCCTTGCCTTTCTTTACACGATTCACTTGTTGTTTTGTGCCGGTACAAGAGAAAATTTAATGCGAACTATCACAATCGTGGCACTTTATGCTCCACCGGTATATCACAACGAAAGCGATTTTATTTCGGATTGAGGAGGTGTATAGAAAGAAGACAATAATTTCTGGTTGGATGAATGCTCCCCTCTTCAATCAAATTGTAGTAGAGTGAAGTACACTAAATGCATGTACTACAAGAGCAACTACTTGCTCTCGGCCTTTGTGTTTCCACCACAAATACAATATCACTGTTTCTAATCTGTTGGCTATTTTGTTGATTAAATCTGATGCGATGTGATAAACTTGCTCGGATCCCTTTCACCGTAATATTTCCAATGGAAATCCAACACCACACTATATAAACGATACCGCAACTGGGTTAGTACAAACAGCTTTTCAGATAATTTAATTTCGCCTGAGTGACTAGCTAATTGTTAATGTTTATTTATGTGTTGTTCGGCCTCTGCTTTAGGCGTAAGTAATGCCTGGTTTACTCAACCGAAATCGGAATTCTCTGAATATTACATTGCTTCCGTTTTTTAAAGAATGATCATGACTTTTCCACATTCAAAAATCAACTGAGCCAACTTGAACTTGAAAATTTCAATCATCATCAAGAGAAACTGCTCTAGTTTCCTCAAGTGTCTCCCTAAAAACTCTGCATATTGTGAGGTGAAAAGGCCTGCATTTTTTCTGTAAAAAATACAGCTAAACAATTAGCTGCCATAAATAGCGCAGTAAAAAAATCAAAGTGGACAAAAGAAGAGCAATCTATGAAGCTGTAAAAAAGTCCCTGCTACCTATACCTCCTGGATAAATGTGGATATATGCGTATCTACGTACCTCCATGACTGTACGAGGAACAAGAGATGAAAAAGGAAGCATCGTAAAAAACGAAAGTCGGAAGCATTTTTACTAGTCTAATTTTGTCATGTATTCATGGAAGGTGCATAATGATGCTAGTAAAAATACTTGTTATATTATGCATGCATGATCGTGTCCACTACGGCAACTTCACTTCCTTACACAAACATTGAAAAGGTTTTATGACCCTTTATAAAGTTCATTGTCTGGTGGTGATGGCTTGCCTTGTCAAATACATATCTGAGCACACCAACAACTGGAAGACAACCCAAGTAAAAAAAGAAGAGTAAGTTGCACATATATCATAACATAAAAAACATTTTAAGGGCAAAGGTAATAATAGGCTTACTTAAGGTCACTCTCGTTTTTTAGCTGTGAAAAATGACAATCAACTCGACAAGCTCGTTGGGCTTCCACTGTTCATTTTTTTTAGTTTATTGCCGCCTTCAATCAAAATGAGGGACATAATACACTCATGAACATTGCGAGAAGGCATATGTTTGTGTAAAACAGCAAGTCTCATACTAAACAATAGTGTCTGTAAAATAATAAAACTGAAATCGAAAGTATAGGAAAGGTAGAGATTGAGGTGCAATGAGAGCAATAACATTTCTTGACACTCAAATAAAGCTTTTTAAAAGGCTGAGCCAGCAAAACGTACAAGCTTAAGATTTTATGATTATGATTCCTTCCCTTGAAACCTTAAAATGTTTTTCAGCACTAATGGTAGTAGTATAGCAGGAGAAAAAAAATGGAACAATATTGCAGTTTTCAGTAAGATATGTCAGCTACAAAGAAATCTGGATAGTTAGATCTCTGACGATAAAAAAGAAATAACATTCATGTAAATTCTCACCTAATATGATATATTTTTTGCTTATGCCTATATATTATTACCTAAGTATACGCATATCAAAATATTTGTAAGTGCGTATTGTCAGTGTCATTTTCAATTGCTTTCTGAACTCATTTTGCGGTTGAAGGAAAAAAGTGCTTTTTACTCTTGTTTTAGGAAGTTGTTACGTCACATTTTCTCAACCAAAGAGAACTTCTATCATTTTGCCATCTCCTTAATATATTTGATATACTACAAGTATTGCAAGCATTATTCTGTCTATTCCGTGCACACTTCTTCACAATTGCTGTAATATTACCTTCTTAAAATGCCGTACAGAAAGGACATCTAAATATATCGTAGAAAAAGGAAGCATCAGACGGTAAAATGTTGACGTTGTAGGAAAGAGTGGGTATAGGTATATCAAGGGAGGCTCAACTAAAACCAACCACTGAAGCAGAAGATTATACCAAAGTTTATGACCCCAGATGATTTTATTGCACTTTTACTTTAGTTTTATTACAGCACGAAAAAGAAAGAGAGGAGTGAGTGCGGAATCTGCTGTTGCATCAAACATTCACAAGCCACATTACATTACCCTACTTCACGTATATACACACATACTGCATTATGGAACATTATTACAAATATCATTATGTTCACTCATAGTGCACACAAATACGCAAGAAATTGGTAAAGAATAGGGAGGGTGAATAAAAACCCATTTAGCCTGTGGAGGCGTTAGAGTTTGCATCCGAATTTAATAAAGTCATGAATGGAGAGGAGGATGAGGAGGAGTATTACGTGATTGATAGAATATTACTTCAAATGACTCTTCTCACCATACAAGCATTTGTCATAATAATATCGTATTGCGATTGTATCTATCATAATTTACTACCTATATGTTTTAAAAACATGCGTAACAATTCTCAATGAAAATACTGAAATGTTCTACCCCACTACTCTTCATTTCTTACAGATTTTACACATAGTACTACTACTTTTATATATAGACTAGATATACATGTTAAATAGATTAAGAACTCCGTTTCTGATGATGATGAATGGTGAATGTCTTGTACGAAGGTCACTCAAGTTGAATTGGTCAGGTTCGAGTTTTTTACTGCATCGTCTGGAAAGCAAAAAACAAAACACTCATTCAAGTCATACGACTTTTTATGACAATGTGTGGGTGGTGCAATAAAACTACAGTTTTAAAATATAACGGTATCTATTTGTTTTTTGTGTTTAAAAATACAAGAGTAATTTATTTCCAGAAAGTTTTTTAACGGTTTACGAGACAACTGCTGGGAATGAGCACATATGGTTTTCCAATTTCCGGCGGTGAGAAAAGGTATAGACTAGGTAGTCTTTAGACACATTGGTGGGTAGTCCCTTTTTCTTCAGCATCCTTCCTGAAATAAAAAAAAATATGTGGAGAATTATTGCATTTGCTCACTCTTGTTCTGTAGTAGTAAAGCATAGGAAAATATGACCATGTCATCAAAAATTTGAAGAATGTGTGAATTTAGACACCTGCATCTGACTATACTTTATGGATTCGTGATTATTTTGCGTAATAATAAATAAATCTAAATGAGAAGCTCTTTCTTCGGTTTTAACCATACATTTTATCGTGAGAAACATTGAAGCAATTACATATTTATATTTATTAGCATTTATGTATTTATACGTCACAATGCTTATATCGCTTCAAACAAATTACGTATATTTCAGCAGTTACTACTTTATGTGCCCATGTTTTCGTTTCGTTCACACACATATAATATGAAAAGGAAGTAAAGTTGTTTATTTTCCTTAAATTTCTTTATTTTGGCAACTACCATCATAACTTGAGTATTTCAACCATAAGCCCTTCGTATTTTGTGCAGCACAGCTAAAAGTTAGTCGGTCTCTTTTGCTTTCGGCATCATCGTTTCCTGTGCTTATCTGTACTCAAAGCTTTGAATAACTAATGCATAAAATAATCTGCTTTTTCTCTTGAGTCATTGAAAGATGCAAACTGAAAGGTTGGCTGTTTGCTGGCTTCTTGTATGTAAACTTTGCACAAAACATTTCATCTCCATCATTCATGAAGGCGCACACACCAAGAGAACTCTGCGTGAAATCCTTTTTGTCTATAAATTCATGAAATCTATGAGAGAAAACTCAAGCTACAAAGTACATGCATACGATAGTAAGCTCTCTTTATATTCTAGTATGAACTGCATTTTACATCACTTCAGGGCATGTATCTAGAGCCTAGCCTTTTCAGTCTATGAGTGAGTGGCGACTGGTGAAAGCTTACATCCTTTTTGTTATAATGGAACCACAAATGCTTGAATACAAATACACAGTACATAGCGGACACTCATTGGATGCTACCAGCGGCATAGCACCAACTGAAACAAGTAAAAACTTTGGGAATTTATTATTTGTGTCGTTCCTCTCTCGTTGCGTTCTATGTACGCTGCTGTCTAGTCAAGAAAGAGTTTGCTAAGTATGATTAATGATATTAAAATTTCCAGAGAAATATGGAAAGTGATGTATTATGTATAGACTAATGAGTTTTTGAGAGCAATCTCTTGTATTAAGCCAGCTTCTCCAGAGACAAAGTTTCTCTGGGAAATGATGGGGTGGGTGGTTGGAGTGTGTAGACTAGCAGTAGCAATATAAAAGTACAATGCATAGTTACTACACTATCTCTAGTATACATATACATGCTATATAAAAATATTTGGCAAAGATATCCCCGATATCACATCATAAAAGCATTTTGAATGCAGACACACAAACACCTGCATAGAGATCGAATCCCAAAACAATGTCGCGTTTTCTCTCAATGTACAAAACCGATTGTTTAGTCTTTTGTCTAAAGTTAGTATCACAGAGAATACAAGCGTGTATAATTTAATCAAAAATTAAATTAAAACATCATGTTTGTGTGCACCGTGATCCCAAAATCCATTACCCCATATTTTATTTCCATAAACTAAGGTTGATGGTTTATTGAACTATCAAGTAATATCTTCATGTATAAATTCAACGAGCAATGAATTTATGCAGGACGGTCATATATACTATACTATAAGGAGCTGAAGCTGTATACTGCATGTTAGGTGTGTTTAAAAAGGTATTTTATTTATTAGAGTGAGAGTATCTAGAAGTGTAAATATTATCTTGTGGTGATTAGTATTCAAGAAGCTCCTAAGAACAGAATTTGATAACATCTTTCTTTAGATTTGCAAACAAAAAGGCAATCCATTTTATTTTTTCCTTTGTGGGCATACCACTTACTACTACGTCTTTTACTACTAGTACCACCTTTTATACCAGATTATCACTGTAATTTCATTTTAAAGCAGTAGTAGCAAGGAAACCTGTTTCATAATCTTTTAAAACGCTTCATTTCATTGCAAAAACTGCATCCATGAATCTTCCCCGACATTGTAGAACTCAACCAACATACACACACACTACTTGTACAAGAGAATTAAGCTTTTCGGAGAGAGGCGTGGGCCAGTGCATCAATTAAAACGCAAAAATGTTCAGACTACTACGACGGCGGCATCAGCAGTCTCGGTACAGTATCAAGGAGAGCGTAAGTGTGGTGTAACGATGAACGTTTTGTATAGGTTAATGGGCGAGTAGTAAAGCTTACGTTTTATGGATTCAAGCTCACTTTCGCTTTATCACCTCTTCTGCTTCTTCCCTATCTTTTTACATGTTCATATATTCACCCCCGGTATATACGTCTATGCATATGGCAGAAACTACAGCGGTATAGTTTAGTCAGACACGCATGTACATAACACATCACTATTTTTATACTTACTTGTCTCCCACACACATATACATGCTACTTTTACTACTTTACAAGTAGTGCAATAAGTGCAACAACATTATATGTTGATGATGATGATAATCGTTCCGCAAATGCATTCACAGTCCTCGTATCCCTGTCTAAGTCCATGCCGCCGTGCCATAAACGTCTTGCCAAACTTCTGAAAAGCAATAATAATAATCGTAAATGTTGTAAACTTTGTGTAAAGCATGTAATAAAAACAAGAGGCAACAAGTAGAAGACGAAGAGGAGATGTGCAAAATCACTTCATTCTTAGCACAACCACTGCACACACATATTTTTGCTTCGTTTTTTTCAAACCAGCAGAGAATGCATATTTATTTTAGTGTAGGTAATAGGTAAACATAAGATGCACACGAAACTAAGAATGTTTGATAGTAAATTTTAATCCAAGCTTTGCAATAAGATGAATGAAATGCGAATCCTTCTAATAGTGTCAAATTTCTTTTGTTGGTTGAAGAGATGAGATGAGACTTGGACCACATGCATATTTGTGCATAATGCACCTATACGTTATTCCAAATCCTATCATGATACGACCTGGAGGCATTTATGTGGTTTTAAACGCATTGAATAAATTGCGTAGAGAAAATCGTGCATTAATGGATAATTTAGAGATTTAAACATGATGCCTAACCGTCTGTTTGTCTGGTCTAGTTGTCTATGTAAATTTATATGATGGAAGCCAAAAGTAGTAACAAATTAATGAAGAAATGCGAGTTTTACATTTTGTTCTAGATGAAACATTTTCTCAGTGATATATTTAATTTCGATAAAAATATACCTAGTTACCTACTTGACTTGGGTGATTAAAAAACAATTAATATTTAATATCAAGATCGTCTAGAAGTTTTCCCCAAAGTTTACTTACTAAATTATGTTTTGTATTTTTAAAAGTCATTACAGTCATTAAGCAATAGAAATCTTATAGGTATACAACCAGGTTTTTGATATATACAGCGTGATTTTCCTATCCCATTTAATACCCGTCATTCGTGAGCTCATTTCTACTGCTTTAACTTCTACTGAAAATAAGCAGCGCTAAGATGATGCGCGATTCCCTCATGAACATTCTTTGGTCTCAGCTTTCTTTGGGGAATATTGCAACAATGGAATTTTGTATCAGATGTCGTCTTCGTGAGCAAACTTATTGATTTTGTAATCAACTATCATACACGGCTGGAGAATGTTGTTTCCAAGCAAAGAGCTGTATGGGTTTATTCAGCATTCTAGCTCACCCGCCACACGTACTATACTTCATTCAAGTTCCACAGTTTATTTTGATAAAATATCGCATTTCCTCTGGCATGGCACTACGATACTGCTTTTTGATATACGCCGGGCTCAGTCAGCTTAAAGTTCCTTCTCAATGCATTTCTTACCTTCCTAACCAAACTGCGAGTGAGTATAAATGCGCATGGTATTACTAATACATACATAATATACCAAAATGCATGGTATTCTGTGGTTCACAGCAATAAATAACATATATATTCATCTCAAACAGTAAATTCGTATATTACTTTATAATCACGTCTTTTTACTGGAAGAGATACATACATGTATATAACTTTTAAAATAATCAAATGACGATGCTAATGTAAAAAAATATTACAATGTGATGAAATTCTATCATGTATTTTGTGAGTACAGGAGATTCCTTGGCTGGCAGAATTTTTGGTGTACATAATGCTGCTTAAAGTAAACCATTTTAAAGTATTGGACCGAAAAAAGATAAACAGCTCTACTGAAATGAGAAATGCATGGGAAA
Source organism: Willowsia nigromaculata (assembly GCA_034700605.1). Taxonomy (NCBI): domain Eukaryota; kingdom Metazoa; phylum Arthropoda; class Collembola; order Entomobryomorpha; family Entomobryidae; genus Willowsia; species Willowsia nigromaculata. The sequence continues at coordinate 17,260 of JAQIXX010000507.1, read as the reverse complement.
ATTCGAAAATCTCCAAAATACAATTCTAGCAAAACGAATATATATGCCTTTTATATTCTTCATGAATCATAACCACATGAGCAATGGCCAAATTTTATAAATCAAGCAACATAAATGTTAAAGGTGCAGGTGCCATCATGTTTGTTAGGTATTTTTAGTACACTTTGTTGTCTTATTTACCGATTACGGATGAAAAGAAACTTACTCAGCAAGATTTGAGTACTTTAAAGATTTTTGCGCACTTCATTAGTTACTTTGATCATTTGTATGCAAATATGAAAATATTTTTGAACATAAAATACGTTATTTTCCCTAGACATTTCAAACAAAGGCTGTCTGACATGGCTATACGCACAAAATATATTACATAAATAGGTATTTAGTATACCAGCCTTACAATAGTCTATATATTTTCACCTTCATTCTTTTTTACAATCCTCAAATGATGCTGAGTAGGCAAAAAATTAAAGTCTTGGTTTGAACTTGAGTCATTCATTAAAAGTTTTCTCGCTTCTTTTCGACTGTTAGGCTTCCGCAGGCAAAGACATTTTACCAGAGCTCAAGTGAAAGCTCGCACACAAAAAGTATTAGGAAAATCTCAAGATTTATTTTCATGGAGTCACCAAGTCAAATCGTATCTATTTTCCTTAGAAAAAATACATTGTTGATGGCAATGAAGACTATGAGGCGTTTGCATTTAGGATAAAAGCCTGGATAGGGTACAGACAGACCTTCAGCGTGTGCAATATTAAGTAAGAACGTATAATGACAAATGTAAGGGAATAATATAATGACACAGTGAGTTAGTATCTGAGGAAGAAAAATGAACTAAACTAGGTTAACGTACTGGCAACTGATCTCTTCAATCCTTAAGAATTTCTAAGCGGTTCTTTTTTTACTTCACTTGGCTCCATACATGAATACATGATAATGTGATGCTGATAGGATTTCTAGGGACTCGCCGAGTTGAATGGAAGGGACTGCTTATACGCATTTATAGCTCATCAATCCTTCAAACTTTCCTTTTAATATAAATGGTTTAGGTTTAGCGAAGCAAGTCTATCTGAAAATACGGTGATTGTGTGTATTTTCATCAGCAAGTCGTTTTATATTCAATAAGTTTATACCTTGCCAAAAATAGAATACCTATGCATTAAGAAAGAAGGAACATATATACCTGTACATATCTTGTTTGCATTAAAACTTATAAAACATCTATGATATGTTATATGATGGCATGTGTTAAATGAAACATATTACCTACATATGAAAACTAGCTTTTTCTAATATTTTTTTTAAAAAAAGCGTAATCCTGAAATAAAATTTTTCTAAAGGTCTACAACAAACCATATCAAATACATGAAATGTCCCCGAGAGACGCACCACTTTATATACTAAGATTGCGTTCAGAAATACTTTCTTTGTGAAAGAAGTTGAGTAGTTTTACTTCAATAAATATAGATATTTCTCTGTAGTTTTGGGTCCCTCTCCTGAAAAATGAAGAAGGGTCCTCACCGACTCTCCAAATCCGACGAACAAAGTAAGTGGAGGAGAAAGTCATGAATTCCCATCTTCGATTAAACTTTGCCCATCAATCTGACGAACCTTTTCCGCCATTCGTCTATTTCCAGCGTTGCACATGCTAGTATACCATGAGGAATAACTCCGTGTTTGTTTTGGCAGCAAACTTTTTTTCCAGAGTACGTATACGGAATTGTTCAGGAAAACACAACACTTGGAGAGTGAACATAGTGATAAGACAACAACATCCTTCTATATAGCACGATGTCTAGCTGTAAACATAGTTGATTTGAAGCAACTATAAATTGAGATTGTACACATGTATATTTTACGTACTCATACAACAACAATAATCATATAAACTTGTACTTCTCCTGATGTTGGTGGCCATGTTCATTTCTTGAAATTCATTATATTTATGGTCTTCGTTTGAGTTCTCTTCTGCTTAAACGGAGTCCCCATTCACAAGTGCACGATGTTTCGTTTCCCTTCATCTAGCCTGGGCCTCCTGCTTTCTTGTGTACTTTCCTACTTTTCCAACTAAACTTCTTGGAGAAGGAGGAAAAGCAGAAATACACCGACAACGATGGAATCCATTCGTTTTCTTCTTGAGACAGTTAACCTGGTGGAAACCTATAGGGAACCAAAGATAAAATACAATGAAGATGGAGAAGACGACGGAGAAGAGCTATGGCTTACAAGAATAATCCATCTTGTAGTGAACAGGAGAAAGAAGATGAGAGAGAGAGAGGAAGAAGAAAAGAGATAGATGTGCTATACATGTAATTATATTAAAGTGTGCGCCTTTAATATACCTATTGCCGCTTACACACTTTACACTACTACACCGCATCGTGTTTACTTTATGTTCCAAGTATATAATCTTGTACTTTTCTCCTGCGTTTATCTACATTGTGTGCTTGCAATATAATATAATCAGAATACAGAAAAGGAATGGAGTTTCACTCAAAAGCGAGCACTGGCATTTTCACTATATCTTTTGATTCTTTCCCTTTTCTTTAAGTCCCTTCTTTCAAACTAACTTACTTTTGAACCTTTCTTTTCATATCCATGTACCTTCACGCTTTTCCTCAATGCACGAGTAATACAATAATGGATTTCAAAAGATTTTCCCTTTCATGTGAAGTATAGCAGAAAGAGGGTCTAAAGAAAAAAGTTTCCAACTCCTGATGATCGTTACAGCTACAAAATATACAACGCGTAAGGCAAAACTTGTGGAGAATTCAAAGAGACTAGAGGTGATGGAGGGATCCAAAATATACCCATCTAATAATATGGAATAGGAAATAATGCACATATCACACCACACAAAAGCTTATGGATCATAATACCAGAGTACATGGTATAAATTCGATTACTTTTCCCTTCCGGTTTTCTTTCACTAGGAAAATGAAAACTTGATGCTGCATCATCATAAGAGGATTTATTCTGTGCGGAGAATCTATGATGATAATGCGTGGTATTGAGGTGTTGGTAATGAACATAATGACATGATGAACTAGGCTTAAGGTTTTGAAATAAAGCCTTTTAAAATGAAATGTGTGTTCAGTAGACTGAAATGACCATAACATTACAGCAATCGAATCATCATCTCATTGCTCAATATATACACATATTTTCAATGAGTTACAAACATATAGATTGCATGGAGTGGACTATAGTCTTCTATGATGAATATGAGTAACGGATGAAATGAGCTTGCAATATTTTTTTGTTAGTTACAATAATTGTATCTGAATCAGATAGATCACGAGTTTTAGATATACGCCACCACCTCATGACGCAGGGCGATGAAACATAAATGCATCTCAAAAAATCACAATTTTGAGATATATTTTGTTGAAATTTTGTTCAAACGATATTGCATCTTTGTAGTTGGAAAATTTACGAATGTGTTTTATATTTAGACAAAAACAACATGATGATTTGGGACATGGAACAAAATAAGAAATTTTTGTTTCCTTTTGCTCGTAATTTATTTTCATGTATTACACGGGAGGAAAATAAACCAGGAAGGAATAAGTTATGCACACACACACATCCTATTCGACTATCTATATCTCTTAATATAAAATGTACTTACAGAGTATTGCATTGTTCAGAGATTTCTTGTGTACACAGAGACCAGGTTCGTTCGCTATCTCATTTTCTTTCTTTTCTCAGCAGACAGACGTTCTTACATACATCATGTTCAGTATTTTCTTTCTCTCTCAAGTCAATTCACAGTAGTTGCAGTTGTAATAGTAAAGTTTTGGTGGTAGTCGTCGTTGGTTCGTGTTGTAGTATTATCTTGAGAAGATTCACAAGACTCATGTTGTCAGTGCGCGCATCATGTAACAACAACACAGCGCAGCAGCAGCACACAGACATAGCACAGGGACTAATTTATGTATGAGGCCAGTGATTAATGGGATTGCGTTGGACGTAAGATTTATTTATGAGGTGAAACAGAAAAGGAGTGGAAGGAGATGAAGAATACGAAAAAGAACTAGAGGAGTTTATATACTCTACGCCAAAACACATTCCTGCGCTAATACTTATAGCGGATGGAAGGAAGCTTATATTATGCTTTTTTCACGTAAGTTTCAAAATGTATATGCATACATTTATATTTAAAGAAAGATTGTGAATCTTTTGAAGAAAAAAACCCTAAAGATATTTCAAACAAAAAACATCACGCAGTCTCAGTCGTGCCGTGCCATCGCCGTTTTCTTGCAAAGAATTTTTTAGTAACGTTGGTGGAGTTTCATAAAATGCGGACTGTGCATATAAGGTACACCATTCATTTGGATTATTTATAATGGCTAAACATTGAAATACCACGTTAGGAATTGTTACCGAATTATTGATAGAGTGGAGAAAAGAAAACAAGGGAAACTTTTAGATTTTACATAAAAATTGTATCACTAATTAATACATCTAATTTGTTATTAAACACGAAGACCTTTAATTAAGAATTATATGGATAAAGAATCAAGACACAGTGTTAAATGAAATCACTTTAAACAAATATAAGAATATTCATGACTTTCTCCGGAGAAGGAATGGTGTAGGTACCTGGTAGATAGTTTTATTGTAAATCTATCAATGTTCCCACCGAATGTCTCATAAGCAAGCTTATCAACACTTCATAAAAATTCATCTTGCGGTACAAGTATCAAACTTTAGTTGACCAATCAACTTGACCGGGTAATATCTCATTAAAAATTAACGATTTGAAATAATAATTCATTTTTAATGAATCTCTGGCAATATTTTACAGCATGAAAATTTGAATAATAATAATATGCAAATGTACTTTTGCTTATTAATACACGATTCTTTGATCGTAGAAATACCCCTTAGTAAAACCAAATGCAATACAAATATGACTCATGACATGACACGTATCTATGTACGTTCAATACAATCAAAATTTTATCATGATTATGCTCACCTTCATTTCTCTGATAATAATACAAACCAATTACTATCAAGATAATATCTTTATATAGTCATCATCTCATCATCGTTCCATTCAGTTTATAAAAAATATCCATGTTTTTTGGGAAGCTAAACACCAAAGTAAACCTCAACACAGAGTCCGATGTGGAAGATAGCCGCATCTTTTAAGATTTTTTTTATCAAGTTCTATGTTATTTTTTTGCTAAATTCTTTTTTTACTGAAAACGCGAAAAATAGTAAATGGCTCGGATTCAATAGTGTCGAAACTATATTTTTTACTCAAATAGTTTGAATTATCGTTCGGTATTACAGTTCAGTGATAAAGGACCGTATGTTAATTTTCTTTACACTAGATCCACTCGCTATAAACAGTCACTAAAAGCCGGCTTTATTGGGCACTGGTTCTACAATTTATGTAAGCATTTTTGCTGTTGCTAAAACGAATGAAAATTTATACATTGTCTTGCGTGTAAACTACAAACATGCCAGATGAACTTCTTAAATCGTAAGTAAAAACCCATCTTGTTCCTTTTAGTCAGCGTGCACACCACCAATCATTCAAGACATTTTGGCTCATCATACCAAACAACCTTTTAAAAACCTATTAAGACTCTTATTGTTACCAACTAAATTTCTTAATCTTTTTTGATAATGTATGCATAAAAATGTGAGTAATGCTAGCAGCAATTCGTCTTCTTAAACTTTGTGGCTGCCCACTCCTTCTGGTAATCTTAATAATCACGGCCACAGCATAAAGCATGTTACCAGCATTCACTTGCTGCTATTGTTGCATAGTACATGTACAAGCGGCAGAATACCAACTTTGACAAGAATAGCATTCAGAATTCCCTCTATTTTCTTCATCTTCAACGCTCCTTTCTTGGCAAACCTTTTTTCTCTATAAAATATTATCCTCATTATCATATAATAATACATCATGGGCTGCTCAAAATTAGTAAGAATGATGATTAGTGATGATGGGTCTGTTAGAGTTTTCTTAATTTTGAAGAAAATAACCACGTTTTCTAGAAATTGGATTTTAATAATAATTTCATTTTACTTCTGGAAGCGCATTTTTTGGAGATTCCAGGACATATTGTTAAAATTATGACACTGGTGAATGAAGTTTTAACATTTTATTCTAATCAATCAACAAGCAAAGTGGAGCAAGCAATCGTTAAAATGCAATAGACTTAAAATATGATGTGAAAATAGTGAACTGCATCGCATTTTTCATATTTCCTTTTCAAGAAAACTAGAACACTTGGAATCACACATTCACATAACGGTTGGTGGCTGTTGTGTCTAACGAAATAGCTATCTAATAATAATTCAATATATTACTTATTTGCAATAAAATACGGCTCCGAAGTGATAGTGATGAATATTATGCTTCGAACAGTGATGCAAAGCAGGGACAAGTTGAGTCTGCAATTTGCATTAAATCACGAATAGGAAAAACTACCAATTATTTACAAATAATCAACTGAACTCTAGTTGACTTGAAATGACTCGGTTTCATATTTGCATTTATCATGTGAGTACTAACATACGTGAACAAATAGTATGACACAAAATGATAGAAAATTGAAAAACCTTGGTCCTTTTGAAAATGCTGTTTTTTGTATTTCAAGTTTCAAGATCAGATACATGAATATTTGAAGCCGTCATTATTTTGAGATTTCAATTCAATTACAAGTAAAACTCTAAGCAAGCACAACTTTTCCGAAAATTGCAAACGAATGAAACGAAGGGCCATGCACAAATGCACTCACACTATGTACGTGCATATATATATTTTAATAATTTGTATGTGTGTATTGTGTATCTGTGAAGAATGGAGAAGCTGCACGAAAGAAAATTATAGAGTTGAAACCATCAATTGACTCTTGAAGATTTAGACATAAAATTACGAGAGAATATTAGTATGCACGGATGATACGACTTTGAGCGTCTGTGCCATTTTCTTTCATTTTTTTCTTCTCTCCATAATTTCACCACATCATCACCACCAGGGCTTTTGTAATGCAGAGTTACTTGCATCTACAACAACAACAAAACTTTGTGTTTTGAATCCCTCAAAACTTGGGAAAATGCTTACACGTCATGCATATTTGGATGGCCACTCGCATGGCATTGCACTTTGAAAGAATAAGCGTTCTACATATTGGATAAAATTTTGATGATACAAATGCCTACAGGATTTCACCTCTTGATTTTTCAGGAATTCATTGAATTTCTTTGCGTTTTTCCATGCTATCAAACAACGTTGATTGTTGCAGACTCGTCAATTTGGTAATTTTGCTTGTAGCACGGTATGAAATTGAAATGCAATATGAGTGCCATAGACAAGACAAGAGTTTTGGGTTTTGTTGCAGCAAGCATTTCAAAAATCAAGTCAGGTGCCCCGAATTGAGATGCCTGAATTATTATTATTACCACATCCTCCTCAATCTTAGGCTTGCATGTATGTAAATGCTCTATGGTTCATGTTGAGAGAATAAAATTTCATTGTATACAGACGTTTCAATTTTTTACCGATATTTTTTTTTCAATTCCGATTGCCAGAATTGTTATCTAATTTAGCGAGTCAGATTTCTCGTAAAACCCAATTTTGTTTATTTATATGTACCTGTAACAGTACGCATAGGATTACAGTTAGAAAATTCATCACTAATCCACTTTATTTCCGACCCAATACAATTTATGCAAGGATGAAAAATAAATATGCAATGAAAGCATGCTAAAAGATCCGAAACGAAATAACTTTTTCAGTTTTATTCCATTTCTTCTGGTTCCTCGAATAGACATTAATTTGGCTTTCCTTTCTTCTCCAAATAAGTTATGGCTACCTTTCCCATTGATAACATAATACCTAGACCTAGACTGCACACACGCACAAACTGAAACATTTTCTACTACAGTTTCGGTAAATGAATACACACAGTCTCAGCGAATTCTCTGAAGAATATTATTAGAAACTATTGTTCCTCTTTTGGACATAGTCAAATATATTGCTGCATTTGACTGCTCCTAGTTAATAGAAAAAGGGGTAAAATTGCTTTGGCACTGGGCTGCTGTTGTTAGTGGTGTAATAGTGATATTGTATAGTAAACATCAGCGCCTACTGCACTGCTTGGAAATGAATTTTACTATTTTAAGAAAAATTGGCTCACCGCTGGTTGACATCATACAATATACTCTCTTTCTCTCCAACGGTAGAGTTTATAGTAGTCTTAAAGGTGCACATATGCCCACCAGCATGTTATGCTTTACATTGAAAGCTTGTAAATTTTGATGCTCTTTTGAGAAGGTGAAGTTTCCGTTAGATTTTTTAGTTGTGTTAATGGAAACCAGCATGATGTAACAGTCGGAGAAGTAGCAGTGCTGTATCAGTATTGCATTTAATAGGCACCGCAATAGAGAAGCCCCGGGAGCGTTTATATATCTTTCATGGATAAATGCCTAGAAGTACAAGATAAAAAGAAATTCTCAGCAACTATTCTTCTTGATATTAGTAAAAACCTTTGTATTTCAAACTCTCTGGCTCCTCTCTTTCTCTACCGAATTTTGTTTTGGTGCAACTAAATAAAATATTCCAGTATGCAATCTATTTTACGGTAGTCGTACCAGACGTTTGAGCAACTCCATCTTTACCGCTGTTAAATTTAGTATAGTAATATATAATATGTTTGGGTGAGGTGGTGGCATAAACGTTGTCGTAAATATACATCTATGTCTGTGAATGTAAACACATATTATAAAATGAAAAGAATCTAGATTGGGTAATTAATTATAGAGGGAGAGGAGAAAATAATTGTAAATATGGAAAGGTGGCTACTGCGTTCGTAATTTATAACTCTTTTTTTCTATTGCATCCATACAGCACACATGGCTTTAGTTTTGAAGCGAGATAACAGTAGCAAACAATAGAGAATATTGTAGGAACAACTAGCACCTACAAATAAAATGTGTTTATGTTGTGCACGTGGAACGGTAAACATAATCTAAGTGTGATCTACGTACAATGTTCACTCAAGAAAATTTAGCACATATTTTCGGCCTACAAAAACGTTAATTAATTAAAAACATTGTGGATGTGATTGATGAATTAACCAATGAATTCAAAGTTTAAAGCGTGTATAGAAATAACCTGATGAACTATAAGGATTTAAAAAATTCGTTTATAGCCATAGGAGAAATATTTACAGCTTATTTTAAATATATTACACAGCGCAATGAAAATATATACGCATTTTTATATGTATCGTTACATGTTTTTAAAACTCGCAATATGGCTCGTGCTATCACTGTACTAGTAGCGTGTATAAACAATGTTCAACGATTCAGATGATGCCACACAATGGAAATTTGCTGGAGACCTTATTGTTGACCTCACCACGACTGGAGAAAAAAGTTAATTTTACGTGGAATCCCCAAGATCCTACTTTATAAATTAAAAATTCTCTCCATATTTCCTTCAAGCCAAGAGAGACATAACTCACAACATGACACGATAATCCCCTCTTTCTCTGGCTCTCTCCAAAAAACCTAATACTTCTCTTCTATGTTATGTACAATCTGCAGTCGTAATACAAAATTGCCTATATTCTCCAGTTTTGGATTCTCTTTGCCACTTGAATACTACCGCTGGAACCTGGAACCCATAACGAAAAATAGTAATGGTAAAACTACAGTGCAAACAGGCATATCGAAAACGTGTGGCAATGTGGACTACCATATTATTCTGCTCCTATTTTATATCCACTACACTATGATACCATGTTGATACGAGTATCATCATCATAATATCAAGACGAAAACTACAGCATAAGTCAATAAAGAAATGAAATGAGAGCACACGTGAGTAACCGTTAATATATTCACCCTCCCGAACGCATAGTTTCCACCATTTTCACTTCTGAAATACTAATATCTTCCGTGCCTCACTTGATTTTGTTTTTGGTGGGAGGAACTCCAATTTCACAGGGCAAAATATGGAAGACAATATATCGCAACTTGATGAGAAACGGAGGTTTTCTTTCAGGGTTGATCTAAATTCAGTAATATCAAAGTGAAACCTAAACAAGCCCCACAGAAGATCCGAAATGTTGATGAAGAATGTGGATGTCTGCGAGGAAAAGTGAATACAAAGGAAAGAATTAAAGGGGTGACAATTCACTGTCAACGTCACTGCGGTGGATATGACTATATTGTACTAAAGATTTAACAAAGAAAAATTGAAAGGTGAATTTTTTAAACTGAAATATGTGGAGAGTACTTCCCTGGTTAAAATTTGGCAAAGGGATTTTACATCCTTTTAGCAGTAGGGGCTTAATAAAATCAAAAAAGCTGTTCTCTTTGAATTTACGAAACTCCCAATAGCACACAACTCATTTTCATTTAATTCATCTCTTATTCTATAACTCCCAAAGGACTTGTCAATTGCGACAATGCACTTTCAAAGCTGCATGCTGCACTGCACCAATTACAATTTACAATCCTATCCACACAAATGCACGGTGCATGTCTAAAAGTACTGCTATATGTGCTATATGAATCCTGATCATGGGCTCTCCAGCCACTTTTGTAAAGATTTGCATATAATGTCTTATAACAGCATGCAAAACGCAATTGAGGACATGGAGAAATAAAATGCAGCTTCAGAAATGAAAATACATTTTTGCTTTGATCAATCGCTGAAAAATAAAAAAGACAAAAAAGGGCTTTTAAATGTGCACTACATTATTCCATTTAAAACGAGTCGATTACAGATTGAAAGAGTTGTGAGTTGAATCTTGTATAAAGCAATTACTTACTCCATATTTTTTGTGACACGATGATGATCATGATCATCATCCCTCCTTTTAATGAACTAGTCAATAATTTGTTCACAGATTTTTTATTCTTTTCCAAACCCCATCTTCCATTATTTCTGTCTGTGTTTCTCTGGCGCATAAACTGAATGGCTGGAGAGACTACTAAAAATGTAAAACAGCAGCATCAAGCTTTACAGAAGGAGAATAGATATGAGCATGATAAAGCTACATACATGCCAACCACCAACTCTCGAGTAACTCCAACAAGTTTTGCTAGATGAGTGCAGTGTTGTGGAACAATAAATGGTGTTGACGATGTGGTCACAAAATCTTACAATAGCTTATTTATTTCTCTATCCAATCTTCATATCCCGTTTCTCTTTTTTTCCATGAAGGAAATTGCACTCAATCAAATGAAAATGTTTCATTCACACCCCAGTTACTTTGCATTCTCATGAATTTACTGGCTAACCCACAATCTACCCAGCTAAAAGGATATAAGCATGTGAAGAAAATCATCATATCATTCCTGTCGTTTCTCTCTCACACACACTTACTTACACACCTTTTTGCATAAAGACATTGATCATTTCTTGACTTGTAACATGCATTCATGAGAAAGTTGCATGGAAATAGGCACATTCGTACTCGCAACCATTTACTACCTGCATGTGCCTACGGTTATACATGCGCTTTGTAAAAAATTAAGTTTCCTACAGTTGATTGTTGGTGTATGAAAAAATGTGTTCAGATGATTTGTGTCTCTTTCAAACTTGTTGACTTTGTCGGTCCTCTCCTTTGTATAATACGTCCATGTATTATACTTGCTCATAGAAATTAGTTTTGGTCTATATGGAGTATAAAAGCTTTTGACTGTTCAACTCTGTTTAACAATAGGTTGGTAGGCATGTATGTTTATTTCATTAGAAAAAATTCAACAGTCTAGAACAGGAAAATGCCTTTCATTTACTTCCATTGTTCTCAATTCGTACATTAACGTGTGTGGCTTTTATACTGTGTGCGTAAATACAAAAAAACATATGAACTATTTTTGTGGACCCCACCTGAATGGAATGGGAGACAAATAGGCAGGAGGCATATGCACTACATATTGTTTTGCATGAATGAGAATGTAAATATAATATATTCGTACCTCATTTTTCCATTCAACCGTGGCATCGCTCGCACACATCTTGCAATTATGATAAGGATCGCTTTCTAATGCAAATTTGAATTTTTAACTTTGGAGCACTTACTATTATTCCTACTTTGCCAGGAGCAGACACTCGCTTCTTACTCATTCCGTCCAGGGGAAAAGAGATTGCAGAAGAGAGAGAGAGAAAGGAAAAAAGTTAATTCAAAAGAAGCATGTCGGAACGGTAGAAGATTTATTTCTTCATTTTTATCCGCTGCATTCAAGAAAGATGCTCCCACTTTACCTCTACACAAAGCAGTCATAAAGTAATGTAAATGCCTCTGTATTAAATGTACTCAAAATATCTGTGCTTTCCCTCTACTCCTTCACTACGTACTACTCAACCAATCAATAGAAAAGAAGAGGGTGTGAACCTTATTTGCTCGTTTTATTTACTTATTTAACTCAATAAAGTCCGTCGCGTTTGACAAAACATGGCTCATCTATCGAATTACGTGCATTGTAGAAATTTTAATAGATCACTACGTTATATATACCATGTTATAGCATAATTCCCCAAAGTGATACGTGAACTTCGCCCTTCTTACAATTTTCTTTCCTCAATTTTGCCTGCCTCTCTTGAAACTCTTTTTTAAATACACTTTGAATAGATATACGAAGGCTGATTTTGTTTTGCCTTTGAAATTTTTTGGTGGTGAAGCAGAGGGTGCGACCCCTATCTCGTAATTTGGTGTTTTATATGTGTTTGTTAACAGGAAACTCTGTATGTGGTCCATGATGGTGGTGGTAACGAAAGGGTTGAAAAAAGATGGATTTGACTTTTTACGATGAAGAAAATAGAGTGGCAACGAATCGATCAGAAATGCAGTAGAAAAAGAGAGAGAGATGCTGGATGCTGTACCAATTGCCTTGAACCGTCTAATGGCAAAATGAAAGCAGGGAAGAAAATACGAAGGGGTTGAAATTTTTTCCATGGTTGGATGTGCATGCAATATGCAATGGAAGCTTTACCTTGTAGATTTATTACCCGGGAATATTTTTTCTTGATTCTGATTCTGTACCATTGTTACTTGCGTATGTAATTTGTGGGAATCGCCGAATATACATCGCATCAGCTTTTCTGATTTGAACCGGTAACGAATAAAGCTGAATTGGATCTTAATAACCGCTAGACCATGCGGTGTGCCATACCATTAATAATGTGAGTAATACAACAAACAAGATGAATTATATGCATCATATTATTTTCTACAATCAACCGAGCTGCTAGACTAGTACAATTCTGACATGAAACCAAGAAATCGTATAAGGCATCTAATATGAAGGATTGCTGCTTTCTCTCGTGTATATTTAAGGTATATGTCTGATTATGAAACCTTTTTTCTTCGCTGAATGAAGACGGACCCCTACAATATTTTATATCTCCAAGTAAAAATATTATGTACCTATCTGCAATATTTCGTTGTGATCATAAAAATGATGATGATACTCATCATAATAAAATATTATCTGAGTTAGTACCTATTGTTGTGAAGTATGTATAATACTCTTGAGCATTAATTCAGTAGCAGCATTACAATACCTTAATTTTCTCAGCAGTGTTCCGACTAATATTACGTATTTTAACCCGCGGGAGGGTGCTCCAAAAAGACAAGAGGATAGAACCAAGAAAAAAATGCATTATCATGGATGAAAGGGGATCCCTCTTCTTTTACTTTATCTTCGTCTTCTGCATTTTGTTGTGTAGGTATATAATAGATGTACACGTAAAAATGCACAAGTAAGCAAGAGGAAACCCGGGCAGCAAGCCAATAATTTTTCTTCAGATAGATGTGTCGATGATTTTTCCACTTCCCTCCAAGGAATTATATGATGTGCAATGCTCACTATTTCAAGTTCCATATCTGAGTTTCACTCTCTCTCACACACACATACTCGTGTATTTTATACAGCATTAGATTTTGTGGTGGTGGTGGCAAGGAAAAAATACACTGTTGTAATGTATGATTCTCTCCTTTTATCAGGCTGGTTTAAAGAAGAAAGAAGATGACGAAGGGAGAGAATGAAAGATTTTTTCCTGAACAAATAAAGCATTATGTCAGCCAAAAGTTGTCTACATTTTGGCTACTTTTAGTTCTAGGCAATGTTGAATTCTTGAACAATTCTTTTCAACCTCATATAGTATATTTGACAACGCTGTGACAATAAGAAAATGTACATATAAGAGATGAAGCTTTATACAAAATGCATTAGGAGTAGTTTTGCATGAAAGGAAATAACAGATTCTTGAGTTGCCGTGCTATCAGCATTGGTTTCTTCACAATTCTCCGCAAAGTATCAAAACAGAAGCAAACGAGATTTTGCAAGAATACGAAGAAGGAAAATGGAAGTTTTTGAGGAAAAGGGACTTTGGAGAGGATGAGATTGAGAGAAATAAGAGTTTTTCATTTTGATACAGTAGACGCAAAACTACCAGCCGAACCATCTCACTGGTTATAATATTGTGTTATTGTATATTCTAGTTGACTACTTTACTGTGTTGTTTGATATAAAGCAGAGAATAATACATATCTGTATTTATTGCATGTTGCATAATATATAGAGAAACTTGAGATAGATAGATGTACGGTTAGTTGGGTGTAATATCTTATCCTGTCGTGTGTAAATCTTGCTTGCTTTTACTTTTTTGAAGTGTGTGCTCTACTCTATCCTCCTCCTCTCAAACGACGACAACGAAGAAAGAGATCTACGACAAACGCAAACGTAAAGATACTTTACTTGTTCCGAAGTAAGGTTGATGGTAGGAGGCAACTCGGAAGAAAAAAAATAACTATGTGGAGAGAAGTATGGGGTATTATTTAAGATACAACGAAAAGTCATCATCATCTCCTCTCTCTCTGAGTTTTTTGAATTTTTTTTCGGGGGAAACGAGATAATATTCTAGGAGTACGCCAAAGGAACTGTTCACAAATATAAGTGAGCTAGTAGACGTCTATAACATTTATAAGCATTTCATGGGGAGAAAGAAAAGCAGCTTCATAACGGAAATCATCATCATTATCATCGTCATCCCTGAAAAAGTACGACATTATGTTTCGGGCTAAAGTGCAGGCTAATGTGTTTAAATGAATTGTTTGGTGTAATAATACTTACGGAGAGAAAGGAGAGAGATACAACACCGTGTTAATTAAAATAAAATGTAATTAATATAAAATGTACTAATTTTACCCTTTTCCCTGCAACAACTGAAAGAGATATGTCATCCCAAATACATAATAAATACATTTGTGCATGCAAACGTGTAATACAAGCCATACACAGTCTTAGCATATTATCTTCTTTCACTTTAGTTTTTTTTTTCGTAGATCAACCAAACTGATCATGATGGTCAATCTGTTTATTAAATTTAAAAATGCAATTTATATTTTTAATGGATTTTTTCCATCCAAAGAACAAAGTGTGAGGACTAGAAAGTTTTTTTAAAATAGTCACTTGCAAGAACGCAAGCTGCTGGAAAAGTTTTTATCCCCAATCCAATGTGGTCTGGAGTCCAACAAGCAGGAAACTCATACTTCTACTGAAGTGTGGTTAATTTCTTAGATAAGACTTTTTTAAATGAAGTCTTCCAGTAATTTATTACAACTTTTCTCCTCCATGCATAAATATTTTTTCATCCGCTCATTTCATTATAGCTTTTTTTCTGTCTTATACAATAATATACAAAGGGTACAAATTTTCTTCTTGAGGAAAAAAAATATATATGTAGAAAATACTTATGGACAAATGCTTACATATCGTCATTTGAGTACAGAGAAGGATGCGCGCAGTATCTTTTGCTTTGCATGGCAGTCTCTTCTACTGTGACACAGCCAGCCGTTATCGCTCTCCATAACTTCCTGCTTTCACTCGATTAAAATTTCTTTTTAAATTTAACTTTTTTTCTAAGAGTTGGGCAATAACTCAACTGCTGCCACAAGAGGATATAAAAATGCTAAGTACATTAAAAATAAATTACATTTGAGAAAAAAGGGAATGAACGAGAGAGAGAGATTGATACACACTTTATATTAGTTGCAAGAGAAAAATGGGAGCATACTATAATTATGCATGAATTGGAAACAAAACAATAGGAATATATAGATGCAATACGACGATGAACCAACCACTGAACGACATATTTTTCCATTTTATAATACAATAGTGCAACATATCATGATGGAGTTGGTAGGGTAAGGGTGTCTTCCAGATAGGAAAAAATATCAAGGGTGGCGTGGTGTGGAACAGTTTTTATCAAACAGTTCCAAACTCTGCTCCACTGAGCAATCCTCCAAAAGAGTAATATAAATGATGATGATAGTATAGGTATCTCTGATGTATAATGTAGGCTCCTATGATGATGTTGGCAGAGGAGGAAGATGTGGATGAAATATGAAATAAAATGAGTAAGAGTCTTAGGAATGAAATTTATGTCCAACGTGAGTTTCACCACCGTACATTTGCTGCTTCTCTCTCTCTCTTCGACCAGATCCCCAATAATAATTCTCCAAGTATCGCTTACACAATATATAAATACGCATAATAATGTGCATGGAAAAACCTTCTTGGAAGGTTGTTCATCTCCTAAAAACTCGGCATGGATTGCCGATGATAGGTATATTACTTGTTTTTAGACATACGTTATTCGTTTTCACATTTTGCATCCGTTTTGTATTCCAGAGACATTACGGCTTTAGATCATCCCTGTGTACTGCATAACTCCCTAAATAACTAATGTCACGACAGAACACGCAAAACAACGAAGAATGATGAAAATGAAAACACATACACAGAAATAGTACTGATGAAGAGTAAAACTCATAGGTTCAAAGTATATGTTTCTGCACACCTACAACGTAACCCGCAAGTGTGTGTGCAACTACTTGCAGATATACATACATACTATATAAATACAAATAGGAAAGCATATTTTCCCGGAATTCCAGTCCAAATGATCCAAGACATTTCGCATTACTATTTCTTGTACACAGCAAAAGGGATAAACATAAATGGGCTTAGAGAATATCCTTTGGCTCCAGCAGCAGCAACAAGAACATCAGCTCCTCTCGCGAGCGAGCGCTCTCTCACTCTTCACTAAACCAACCCAATATGTGGTATTCTGTAGTCTAACATGGAAATGCCATATATTCATTTATAACGTTTTATAATGGTGATTCCTCCATGTGAATGAGCATTCACATGGAGGTATCACCATTATAACGTTTTATAATGGTGATTCCTCCATGTGAATGCTCATTCAACT